>JBCIKM010125603.1:0-13989 GCA_039654465.1 Melibe viridis | reverse complement strand
AGAAGAAGAAGAAGAAGAAGAAGAAGAAGAAGAAGAAGAAGAAGAAGAAGAAGAAGAAGAAGAAGAAGAAGAAGGCATATCTACGGCCAAGAATTTTGCATAAAAACTTTTAATTTCAAATGATATTTGTTATACTATAAGATCAAAATTAGAAATTCATTAAACAATCTGAACAAAAATAAATACATTTTATGGACAACAAACAAAAATCTTAGCCAAAGCTAGTACAAGCCCGAACAAGAGCAACAATCCCAAGCATACTTTCTTGGTTTTAGCTGCCACTGGTTGGGCTTTGTCAAACTTGGTATGTTCAATTCAGATTCACCTGCTTAAATCCCAAATATCTTAAGGTTTAAATGATTCTAGCGACATCATTAGGAAAAAATTTTAAAAATAAATAAAAGATGACAGTTTACATTGGTTTTGTGATGTAGCCAGTAGGCGATGTTTTTCCCCGTGAATGGCCAGTCTTTGGGCTTGGAGCTGAACTTGTGCTCAAGCTCGGCATCTTGCCGACTCACCAGCATTTTCACCTGAACATGAAGAAGAAACAATTTGAACAGAGTGAATCCTAGGGAGCAATTTCTCAAGGTCATTTCATATTTTAACCGTCATAATTCCGTATGCGCTGCAAGGATGACATTTCGAATAACTGCCATAAATCATGAGCTCAAGGCCAATCAATACAACTAAACTTTTGACATATTCAATACAGTTTAGTTGGCCTTGTTAATTGTAATACCTGCATTGATTATGACTGTAGATTCTAACAAAGGTTTGGGGCGGCCCCTGGTCGCCTGGTACCAGCAACAAGCAGCCCCAAACCAACGTCATCAACTCTCACAAACTTTCCCTTCCACATACCTGCAGCTCCTTGAACTTGGTCCAGAAAGACAAATACGTGGGCTTGAGGGGAATCAGCTCTTCCTCCTTGAACTCCACCGTCTTCCCATCTTTCCCAGTACCTTGTGGTTCAAAGGTCAACAGAATAATTAATAAACATGGCGGCCAAAAGTACGGTGAAATGTATATATAATTTTATTCTAATTAAAAAATAAATTATCTCAAGGCTCTGATGAAAGAGTGACTTCAAAATGCATACAAATATTCATGAATTTCCATGAAAGAACAGTTAAGTAAAATGAATATTTTAAAAAACCTTAAAAAACAACAAGTCTAGGACAATGTTTACTTCCAGCCCCAAACTATAACAATTGAGATAAGAAACAACTTTATTGATCCTTATGGCAAGTACATATTATGCTTTTCACATCTCTAACTAACACAAAACCACAATTATTAGATATATTTTCAGCATTCTGTACACAAGAATTTACTAATTACAGATGACGCTCTTAAGGTGCGTTTCAGCACATCAAACATCCCGACCACAACTTTCTTTGTACTAACCACAGTCAAAAATGCAGTACTCGGTAAATGAAATTAGTATAGGCTCAGTGCTCAGGTAAGTCAAAGCCATAGAAAGAAAGGAAAAAAAGAGGAAGTCATCCAGGTGAGTCAAAGCCATAGAAAGAAAGGAAAAAAGGAAGTCATCCAGGTGAGTCAAAGCCATAGAAAGAAAGGAAAAAAGAGGAAGTCATCCAGGTGAGTCAAAGCCATAGAAAGAAAGGAAAAAAGAGGAAGTCATCCAAATGAGTCAAAGCCATAGAAAGAAAGGAAAAAAGAGGAAGTCATCCAGGTGAGTCAAAACCATAGAAAGAAAGGAAAAACAGGAAGTCGTCCCTCCTCAGCACCCAAGAGAGATGATTCACAATGACAAAATTAAGTTGGCTGGTGAGTTACGTACCTTTGGTGTACTGGTGTTCCTCCACATTCCACAGGGTGGCGTGTTGGTTTACCTGTCGGTCTGCCGCCACCTCCAGCTGGTGGAAGCCCCACTCTGGCAGCTGCTTGCCCGTCGTCTAGAGACATCACCACCAGCACCAGCACCAGCACCAGCACCACCACCACCACCACCACCACCACCAGCACCCCACGTAACAAGGACAACAGCAAGAATTTATAAGTAATGATGACGATTGTTGTTAAACTATTATGAACATAGCACCCCACGTAACAAGGACAACAGCAAGAATTTATAAGTAATGATGACAATTGTTGTTTAACTATTATGAACATGATGTCTCAATTAATCGAGTCCATTATCGGTTGTCGAGGCCGCAGCAACGAGGTGTTGGCAGGCAGAGACACCTATCTAACTTTTTTTCAATATAATGAAAGGATAAGCTTGGTCAGCTAAAATCTAGAAATATAAAGATAGGCTATGAAAGGTTTCTACTTTACTAAAACTGCAAAACCCTCATGCCAAAGCATTGTTCTTTGTCCCTCCCCCCCCCCAAAAAAAAAAAAAAAAAGAAACAAAAAAAAAAAATGGCTATGAAATTTTAATGTTTGTCCAAAAAAAGGGGTACGAAAACTTGGGAGTGTTTGTGTACAGTAGTTTCACAATGATTTCAGAAGCTGGGGACTCTTCATTACCATTGAGTAAAAAGGTACAGACTGTGAGAGCGAGTGATGACTATGTGATGAGTGCTTCGAGTGACCCGGTTTGCCCGCTTTTCCTGCTCACCTTTAAGGCTGTGCTGGTGTTGACATGAACTAGTCTGACCTCACTCTTGATGGTTTGCCACGTGTCCTCTTCGCTATCCCGATTCACAATTTCCTTGGAGGAGAAGAAAGGAGATTACAATAGATAATGGATAAAAGAGCTAGCAATGGCCCATTATTTGCAGGGAAAGGAAAAGCAGTTCTGACCTTTAATGTCTGATGAAAACTGCTTTGGATTATCCTAGTTTTTTTTTAATCATGTTATAGCTATCAGTTCTTTCAAATTTCATTCTCCTAGTTCTTCTTCTCCTTATTATTATGATTAGTAGTACCTATTTGTAGTTGTAATACCAGATAATGGAGATAACCCACATTATTCCTTGGATTGAGGTATATAACAAGGAGAAAAGTGACGATTGCTCCAATCAACATTGCAAATTGTGAAACACCTTAGACATTCAGTTTCAAGACAAAATACCCCCCCCCCCCCAAAAAAAAGGATCAAAATATTTAAAACTTAATAATAGAGTGCATGGGAATGAAAATTTCAACAAGTATTTCCAAATATGGACTCTTGTCAAGAGATAAATTTTATTGCATCTAGTGGCTCATTTCACAAGCTCCTGGTTGGTTCTGAAAGTTTGGTTCCTTTTTTTTTTAAAACAACTGATAATATTTCATAAATTATGGAAAATATCTAATGGCTTTGTACCCCCATAAGATCACCGACAGGAGTTGTGAAAGATAATAGCAGCCAACACAGTCACTATATTATTATATATTATGTTAACTACATTGGTATGATGCAGAACTATGCTCTGTACATGCATATTGAAGTGTAGGAAGATGAAAATAAGTTGTTGTTAAAATAAATCAAATATAACGTTTGCACGGTCTTTACCATATTCTAAGTGCTTCACAATGCCATATCCCTGGCAGACAACAAACATACAACACCTATGATGATAAAAGCCGCCTGTTAGGACTGTTAGAATTTTTTTCTGACAGAGAGAGACAACATTGTCCTACATCCACAAGGCTTTGAGCTTTAGCGAATTGTATGATTCTCCCTTTCACTTTCACGCAAGGTGCCATATTTGGCTGTAACAACTGAGTTTGTATTATCAATTATAATTACCACTATTACCATTATCAACCTTATTATCTTACCACTCGCCACAGATTCTGTGTAGGCATTGATACATTGTAGTTCACGTAGCATGACACCTCCTGGTTGCTAGGGGTAACCGGAGCAGCCACATCATGTCTGAAGACAGAAAGATTGATGTGTGAGTCACAGCTAAAAAAAACCCTTAGATTTTGAATCCCTCGAAAAGAAAAGAAAACGATTTACCAAAAAAAAAAAAAAAATCAAAAATTTTGGCAGTGTGAGAGTTAGATGATTGTAAAATCAATCCTTAGAGAAGAGAAGAGAAGCTCTACTAATCACGTTGTAAGTGCTTTTCATTGGGTAAAACTTCAAGTGATACAAGATGCTCAGCAGAAAAATGTTTGGGACATACCAAAAATTTCTGCAAGCAGTAAAAAGTCTCCATAATCCTAGCATGATAGTCTTCCAGCAAATACAATTGTAAGTACACACTGTGGTGTACAGCTACCCTTTTTTTAAGTCTTGCATTTATATAATAGAATATCAAAATAAAGTAACAAAAAATACTCCCTGTATTTACTTATTGAAAAATTATTAAGTTGACCTAAAGTTGGAAAAAAACCTACCAAAATAAACCTGAGATCATTAAAATTTGATTTCCTTTTCTTCAAATACCAGGAGACGAAAGGTCTCTATTAATGAAAAAACAGAACTGTTTGCTTATTGGTGGTTATAGGGCTCCACGACACACGAGAGTCAGAGGGGCCCGTGTAAAAGAATACTGATAGATAAGTTAAAAAAGAGTAAGAGATGGTAAATAGAGTTGACTGCTCACGTGTTGAGAGCCCTGGAAGACATGCCATGTACCAGCTGTACGATGTCTCCATGCTTGACCAGCTGTGGAGGGTTGTCCACCAGTAAGGAATCCCTGCCGGAAATAACATGAGCGCGTCAGAAGTTGTTGCACAGCACATACAGCAAAATTTAAATATGCATTATAGAAACTGATTTTTTCATTTACATAACATTTTAGCATTTATAAAGAAAAAGATTATTTATGATGAGAAAAATAAATCTCTGTGGGAAATAAACAGCTTGTAAAAGATAAAGAACACAGTGTGTAAATTGAATCTCTTTGTCGAGGGAAAATAACACATAATAATAATAATAATAATAATAATAATAATAATAGTAATAATAATCATAAGAATAAAACAGAACATTTATATAGCGCATATCCACCAGGGTGCTCTAGGTGCTTTACAAAATCATTTACATCCATGGCAGATAATGAATATATTAAAACATATTTGATGACACATCTTCCCTGTTTGGGCCGTTACAATTTTTTTTGACAGTGACAACATCTATGGTTGCCCCAAAAACGTGTAAAAGAAAAGAGAATTGTGTAAAAAATGAATGTTTTTGGGGATATACCATGCCTGTCAAAGAAAGAATACAGTGTTAAAAGTGAATCTCTACAGAAAATAAAACTGCAGTGTCTTGATTACATCACGCTCAGATCAGGGAGTTAAACAGTTCTCTGTATGGCCCACCAGAACTCAAATTTGTTCTTGATGGGTTACACACAAATTGACAGTCTCACTCAGTCCATGAATAGAACTGAAGAAGAAGAAGAAGAAGAAGAAGAAGAAGAAGAAGAAGAAGAAGAAGAAGAAGAGGAAGACAGCAACAGCAGAGAGAAGGCGCCCACCTATCTGGGTGTTTGACGATCCACCAATTGTTGGTGTCCTTGAAGATGTAGCAGGTGACTTGCTGTTGGTGGGAACTGCCGCGTCCGTCCGGGTAGCGTAGGGGGTACATGTACGGGTGGGAGTGAAGCCAGCAGGATTGGCTGGCCCCAACGTTTTCTGTGTGCCGCAGGGTGATCTGGGAGCCAAAGGCAATGTGCAGAGGCTGCCCTTTGGTCAGAGTAGTCAGCCCGCCCTGGGGATAAAAAAAAAATTAAAAAATAATAAAGGTAAAAATTCCAGTTTATTTATCCATGGGGAAGACTGGGACAACCCGGGCGTCAGTCTTAGAGCAGCACTGCAGTTTGTGTGAGCACGATGGCACCAGATGGGATCGAAAAATATCACTTATCAGCCTTTCAGTCTTGATCTATGAAGTAATGCATGTCAATTCTAAGTGATAAAATTTGTACTGTTTTCTTTTAGGAGATTGGTTTTATAATTTACAAACAAGCTGGCCTCCCTTTAGTTCATTGTAAATCAAAATAAGATGATGAACAGAAGTAAATAGAGACACTGAAATATCAAATTTCTGTTTTGAAAATATCATTTAGACAACCAACAAACTAGCAACAAATGGTTTTTTTACTGTTAAATAAAGATAAGATGGTTACCTCTCTTTGAAAGCCGCTATTACTCACGGTGAAAATTCATCTGCTGCTAATATAAATGAAATACCATTCTATGAGATCATAATCCAGCCAGTGAAAAAAAAGAAATTTTGAAAAAGTCGGGTATCTCTCACCTCCAAGCTGGCTTGGAATGCGCTAGTCATGACGTTGTCGTGGGGCCCCGCCTTGTTGAGAATGGACAAGTGGGCGTAGAACAGCGACAGATATGTGACCACAGGTATCGCCACTAGAGCAATTACTCTGGCTATGAAATGCTTTAATAGACAAAACTGATTCATAGATCGAGAGAAAGAGAGAGGGGGGGGGGAGGGAGGTTGAAAAAGAATGCTGTCAAAGAATAAATATTTCATAAAGTCATGCTAAAAGGGCTGTATTGTTTTTTTTTCTTTTTTCTTCCTTTGTCTATTTTACCTCAAATTTTCCTAACTTTTTGAAAGTTTGCTTAGAATAGTATAGCCCTGGAACTCTGTCTTCATAAATATTAACAAGAAATGTAAAGATAATTATTTCATTTTTGAAAAGGTTGTGCTGAAATTTATCAGGCAGCCACTCGATATGGTTTTAGACTTTTCAGGCCAATCACACTGTAAAACAGAAAAGCGTAATTAAATCTGAAATGAATAGAATACCATGATCATCGTAATTGGGTGGTTTTGAGAAAACTCAAAGAAAATGATGCACAAATGAACATGTACAATTATTCTACCTTGTATTTTATTCATGGCATTTAAATATAAACAGAGCTCTCCAGATGTATAATAGTTCTCCCATGTTATTTCATTCACGGCAATTCCAAATAAACAGAGCTCTCCAGATGTATAATAGTTCTCCCATGTAATTTCATTCACGGCAATTCCATATAAACAGAGCTCTCCATATGTGTGATCATGAATTTTTTTATTTTTTTTTTATTCATGGCTCTTTAATCTAAACAAAGCTCTACATATGTTTTACATAATTATCCTTGATTATTTATTTACACACGTTATCCGTGTCCTGTAATTCTTACGTCGGATTTGGACTGGTCGTCCAGCAAGAGCCAGAAATCTCTGAAGACCATATACAGCATAAGCAGCATAGTGAAGACACCCACATACTTGATGCTGTTGGGGGAGGAAAGGTGGGGGGGCAGCAACAGGCGAACAGGTTTTGGGGGAGCCGAAAGGTGGAGGGGGGGGGGGGGGGGAGGTTGGTGAGCTGTTAGTGTGGACTTCACTTTAGAGTGGTAGTGTTGGTAGTGGTGATGCTAAAAATACAGTAACACTGCCTCAGATTTCAGGTAGAGTCTGCAGGACTAAAATCAACCAGATAGAACTATAGAAATGATGACATCACTGCAAAAATACTGATAAACAATGAAACAAAATTAATCATAATATATATAGTAATTATAGAAATCAACAGAAGGAATAAGTTAAACCAAAAAAAATATTATTTTATTGAAAAATGACGCATGCCGGATCAGTGATTTAAAAGCAGAACGAAAATCAGAGTGACACAATTTTCATATATTAGAATGAAGGAAATTTAAGTAAAACAACACACCACGCACAAAATCAAGAAAAAAAAATTCTTTAACTCTTGAAGAAAAACTTGTCTTAAACTTGGCTTTCAGTCTATCACTGACAAGTCAGAGGCATATGAAATAGGTTAACCTTCAACTCAATTTAACATTTGAAAGATGAATGATTAAAGGGTACATTATGAAAAATGTAAAAATTTGACAGATGAATGATCATGCATCATCACAGTAGTTATGAATACAGCCCATTGCACTCTGAAAAAGAGCAACTGCTTGATATTTCTCAACAGAAGTTGTAACTTTGTGATAAAGCATTTTCAGTGGGTGGGCCAACATTTTGGAAGACTTTGACCCAGGATACTAGGCTAGCTGACTCTTTAAGTTTTTTCAAAACTAGACTTAAAACTCAAATTTTCAAGAGAGTATTTGATTTATAACATTGTGAACACATTGCAGGGTATAAATTATTATCATATTATCATACAGCCATGCCCTGTGGTAAATTGGCTCATTGGTCTTTACCAACTAACAGATCCCACCAAGGCAACAGCAAGTATTGTTTGGCTAAAGATTGAGTAATACCCTTTATGTATTGCTCATTATGACGCGCAAGATTAGGCACGGTGGACTGATCTACTGCCTGTCTTCATTTCTTGTGATCCAGAGTTCTTCCCCGCTTCTTGGAGCTGGGTCGCAACACTGCTTAGGCAGTATGAAGGGACATGGGTAACAAAACTAAAAATCATACAGCTGCCTACCTCATAGAGCAGGTAGCTGAGATCCCACACACACACAGCCAGAACAACCAGCGCACACTGAACTCTCTGACACAAAGTCAAAGCAAAAAAGAGAAAAAGAAAAGCCATAGTGCGATTAGATGAGAAACCAACTCTGATCTCTGTTATGGAAGGACTCTGTGTGAAAAAAAGGTCTCAGATTGCTAAGAAAGTATAATAAGAAATCAAACTCATCACTCAACTTGTGGAATCTTTCAATAAACTCCCCTGAATCAAGACACAAAGAATTGGTATTATGAATCTTTAAAAGTATCTTTTACTACACAAGCTATAAGCTCAATGATTTTTTAAATATTGGAAAATAATCTTGAAAATTTGAAAACTGCCAAAGCTTTATAGAGAATATAGAAATAAAACAAACAAACCTGGGAGAATTGCGGCACTTGAGATAAGCCAAGACTGAAGTCATGGAGAAAAAGATGAGCATCCCCTCCATCAGCATGTAGCGTGACTGGACCAGCAGAGCGTTGTCTGGGTACAAAAAAAAATTAAATTGGGACGTATTTTGTTAAAAGGCTCGCAAGACTGACGAAATTGCCACTTTTCATGGTAGGATTTTAGTGCTGGGGCACAAAAGTTTACAGCCCGTTACATTGCTACGCGACTCCTGTAAGTTACACAGTTTTTATATGTAAGCTACAGCAGTCTTGGCACAAAGCAAGGAACTGATTTATATCAAGAATCTTTATTTTACATCCTCTCCATTCTCTAATAACTTTTGACTTCTTTTAAGAGACAAAAAAAAAAAAAAATCGAAGCAAAGCCAAACTAAACACGGACAGCCTGAGCTCTATGGCACATCATTTTCCTTCTTCGCTACATTTTCTCCTATTGGCAGTGAAATCTTCTTCAATCCTTTAAACCTCAATCACCCTCACCAAACAGAATCAAGAGGCCAGCGGTGGCGGCAGCGTAGCGAGACATGCCCGTCTCCACGCAGATTTGGTAGACGACAGGAACGATCAGACTGCCCAAAACAGCCGGGACAGAGCGCAAGGTTTCCACAGGTACTTGTGCTGAAAATTCTGAAATAAGATGGAAAACAAGACAACAATGATAATTAATCACACAAAAAAACCCAACTAAAATCCAACAGTCAGTCATGGAATAGATTGAACAAGACACTATGATATGTCATGACATATAAAAGGTTTTAGAGCCCATGAAGACAATAAAGATAACAAGGTGTAGTCCAAGAAAAAACATTTTGATTTATATATTGAGTGGCAAAATAGAAAAAAAAATAGTAGTAGAATAGTAGCAGAACTATCGTTCAGCTACACTTACCTTAAACTGCTATCCCATTTCAGGATACTTCCTTTAAATTGATTTTCTGTTCTGGGAGGTTTGTCTTAAACTGATTTTCTGTTATGGGATGCTTGCCTTAAACTGATATCCATCTTCTTCTTTTTAGTTTCTTTTGATGGACACCTACATCCCCAGTCCAATATCAGCAATGAAGCCTACTGTCCTAAGGGTTCCCCCCCCCAAGAGTTTCTGAAACTGATTTCTGATCCAGGATGCTTGCCTGAATCTGGTTTGCTGTTCTAAGTTGAAAATTAGATAATGCATCAGGTTTATCTTAATCTCTGTAGATTGATATTTTCCTTTGCAATCTGTTTCCAACTATGACAGTCTTGTGCCATTATTCAGTATGACCCATGAAGAGACAATACAGTTCAGACTCGTGTTTCATATTGATTTAGCCTTGACTTTGTCATTATTGCAATCTTATGCATTTAATATTTAGAGTTGTGTGGACTTTCAATACAGTTCGGTCCACAAAACTACATTTCAACTACTTACTATTTGTGACTCTATACAGAGGAAGTCTGTATTGACATGCAGCAACAAGTGAAAGTGAAATTTAGAAAAAAACCCAATAATAATAATAATTTCCCTTCATTCACCCAAAGGCAAAAATCGTCTCTGGGGTCTGAGCCATGGGATGACTGGGAAAACCCAAGTCTCAATGTAGTCATGCACTTTGGTTGGCATAACGGCACTGCCAGGAAGCTATGGAGACACTAAATTACTACTTAGTTGCTGTCCGCTCACAGAGCCATCCAACTTTGCAGCCTCAGCAACTTTATCAAGTTCTGTGCAGAAGACTCTCCATTCATTGCTATTTCTCTCTCAGATTTTATAGATCTTGAGCGGATGATAAATGGATGTTTTCAGCCATCAGTCTTTATCAGTCGTTAATTAGGGTTATTGGTCCGGTGGTGATTGGATTTCCTTTGCATTGTTGTTCTATGAATGTGAAAAAGAATGGTATAGCTTTGTTTGATGGTATTTGAAGGTATCTCCTCAGTGCATGTCCAAACATGTCTCAATCTTGCTTCCAGGATTTAGAGGGAGAGTGGCCCTTCATTTTAATTTTGGTATAGAGAAGTATTAAAGAAGGAGATGGTATCCTTACTTGAAATAACTGCTGGAGCTCAGAGGTACATTCAAGGGGAAGGTAACAACCAAAAAAACGAGAAGGAACACAACATTAACCTTAAGCCTTTGGTATAAATTTGTTGCCAAAAAGGTCGCTAAACTACAATTCCTTTCGTAAGAAAGACCGACTGTCTTTATCAGAGTATCAGATTAAAAAAAGAAAACTTTTAAGACCTGTGACAGACCATACTCCACATCAAATTACAGAGGAAATAAAGAACTTAAGATGTTGAAGAAAGGTAGACAAAAACCATTGTCTATGAAAGGTTAAGCTGAAAAAGAAATCTGAACTCACCATTTCCAATCTGTTCAAAACTCAGATCTCCCTCAAAATTAGCATATTTTCCTAAGAGAATAAAAGGAAAACCTAATCAATTTCAACATAAAAATACATTTTTGTTCTTAAAAAAGCCCCAGCATTTTCATATATTAAAGACTTGTGTCTGGTTTCCGAATATAATATGTAACTAATAATACCTCATCTCACTCATTTTCATTTAAAAATTCTTGGAATTTTGAATACAAATCTCAAATTATATGGTCGACCTGATCTATTTTAAAGTTGTACAGTCAAAATAGTTATTAAATTAAATCAATAAATATATAAAAGACACAATGGATAATGCACCAGCGTTTTATCATTTTTATCTCCCTAGTTTTGAGAAAAAAAGTCCTACTCTGGGCTAGTCATAACTGCTGCTGTCAGTAGAGAAGAGTTGTAGTTTTGTATACCATAGGCAGGGCTGCATGTGAACACATTAAAAGAAAACTGCAATGGTCATTTTGAAATTTTAATAAATTCTGCAGCCATAGTATGGCAAGGAGGCTATGGAAAGGCATACACTAAGAACTGGCAAATGACAATAAGAGAGATAAAAAAGTCAGCCTGCCGGCACTGTGCCCTTATCTAAATTTCAACAGAAGTTAGAAATAAAAAGTCATACGACTTTAAGCTAGTCATACCTGCAGCTGCCAGCATCATTTTCCCAAGGGGAGGATGGACATCAAAGAAAAAAATGCGCTTTATGTACAAAGAGACATACTTAGCAAAGTGGAGCTCATCAAACCTGTAAATAAAGCAAGGAGTTTGGAGTAACTACATGTTGAAAGTCAAAACTGTGAAACCAGAGTTCTAAAGCAAACAAACAACTGGGTAAAATCAGTTTAAGGTCAGGGATGCCTCATAATTTTTTAAAAATTAAACTTAAGATTTGGTAAGATGCAACCCATCAGACTTTCGTTATAATAAATGAACATATATTATATATTTAGAGACAAAGTTGTATTGATCAGTAATCAGTGACTAATAATAATTGAGAACGCTTTCCATAACTACTCACACAACTGCTCTTGGAAACCCCAATTTCCACGTTCTGGTTACTAGAGCGACAATAGTGAGAGCAACTTGCATGAAATCAATCTCAAGTTTCATAGAAAAGGGTTTTCCTTGAAGGGTTGACTGCTCAGCTTCGAAGTCTGAGTTGGGAGATGGTGAGGCAAAAGCCGATGTAGCAGCTCCATCTCCCTGAAAGGTAGATAATGTTAGTGATGAAGCATTGCTGGAACAATGAATGGAGGACTACAGATAAAGCAATCAAATACATTCCAACATTTTTTAAAACCTTCCCCACTTCCCCACCCCCCAAAAAAGGTTGCGAAGGAAGTTGACTACAATTTGAAAATTAATAGGGTTACATTCATAATGAGCAAAATCTGGTTCTTTTGACTCAAAGCTAAAGAAACTAAAAAATCAATTTCAAACAGAACATTATCATAGCCATAGCTGCACGCAGGTGACAAAATATGAGAAAGATCAATATCATTCAGATTGAATTTATGATAACTAGAATCACTTTAGGATGGCATTTATCTATAGTTGGGTAACATTAAAATGGAATGCTATTTTCATGACTTTCAACATGTTAAGACTTCAAAGACTGATGATCCTCATATTAGGCTGAGAAAATTTACTAAGTAACATATGTCACATTTTGATGGTCTTAAAAGAAAAACAACAGCAACCACCTCCTGTTGGAGGAATAATCTTTTCCATGAAATTACCTAATAGGCAAGAAAACCATACCTGTTCTCTTGGATATCCATGTAAATGCTCTGACTGTGATGACACTTGTCTTTCATGGCTCCTTCCGGACATCTTCAAGGATTCCTAGCAACAAATAAAAACTGGCACATTTAGAGAACAGAAGACATATTAATACATTATCTCAATGAATATCGGTACAATTCAGGCACAGCAATCTGTTCAATCAATCAATACACACACAAATCAGATCAATAACCCAGAGCAGATTTCAATGAGTGAGAGATACTCGAAGCAAAATTGAAATTTGTTTAAAAATCGATTGGAAAACTGCCAGCATATTACTGTTCTCTTTCAAGCAATCAAAGATATGACCCATACTATAAAGGGCAAATATCTCCTCACCTAAACGGTCAACATTAATACGATAGGTCAGCTATTTGTTATAAGAAGAAACCGGTGGTTTATTTAGGTCCGTCTTCACCACTCGTCCATCTCTGTTCTTGTTTACACAGCTAAAGTTATCTTCAGAACCAAAGACTTTCTTGTTCTGAAATCCGAAGTGACTCGTATTCATTTCTAGGTTTAACAGATCGTGTAGATTCGTAATTTAAGGGCTATTGCTAAAAACCTCCTAAAATGAATACAACCAAATTTAATTTTATCGAATGATGTGAAGAAAAAAATTAAGCAGTCACAAGCTGAAAAATAAAATGTGAAAATGCATCGAACACACAAGTCTCAAAATAGACCTCACAGATCCATAGTAACAAGCACAGTCACAGGGGGAGGAGAGGGGAAAGGGGAGGAGAATTATGATGAGGGGAAGGAGGAGAAGGAGGAAGATGAGGATGGCAATGAGGAGGAGGAGTCGGAGGAGGAGGAGGAGGAGGAGGAGGAGGAGGAGGAGGAGGAGATAGTTGCGCCAAGAAGCTGCAGCGAAACGAACGACAAACGATTGTGTGTATCGCGTATCATTTGTAGACCATAATGTTAATGTAAGTTACTTTACGTCACTGTGCGACACACAATACTGTGCGCCTTCTATCGCCACCGCTTTGTCGTTTAACTTTAACTCCATTATGCCAATTACTTCTTTCAGCCCTGCTCACCGCCCCCCCC
>JBCIKM010125492.1:0-13993 GCA_039654465.1 Melibe viridis | reverse complement strand
TGCTGTTTGTGGTTTGATCTGTTCCCTCTTTTAACTAATTCTATCATCTTACTTTCCTCTGGGCTCCTCTACGACCCCCGTGTGTCGTGGGGCCCTAAAACCTCCAATAAACAAACAAATCAATGAGATCGAACAAAAATAAAAAATAAAAAAACAAAACAAAAAGGAAAACTCTCCAAAATTCTCTGCCGACTCTGTGCAACAAAGGGCCGAAAGTTGTGGAGGTGTGCTGAAATTGACCTTGGTTTTAGCGGCACAGATTTGTCCGGAACCTGCACCTCAGGATGCCTTTCCTGGGGAGAAACGTAAGCAACAGGCGTTCGCAGCACCACGGTCGTTAAAGCAAACTCTAATATCGGAAAGACAGTCCGTGACAGCTGATCAGTAATGTTGGTCAGCGAGTTGCCTCTTCTTGCTTTCCAATTGTATCTGCCATGACTCAATGACTGACACAGTGTGTCGGCGAATGGTCAGTGTTCCCACTGTTGACCAGTAGGGAGACCTTTTCCCGGGGAACTTTTCGACTTCGTGTCCAATGGAAAAAGGCTGGCTATCTTTCACAAGACAAAAGGCAGAGAGAGACAGAGAGAGAGAGAGTGTGTAAAAGTCGTGATCTTGGCCATTGCTGTACTTTTACTTCAAAGCAGCCAGGTCATTGGTCCCCGGGATAACTTTCTTCAGTACAGAAAGGTCACGCACTTGCTGGACCGTTGGTCAAGTAAGAAAACATGCGCCGCGCACACACACACACACACACACACACACATGAATAGAAATATTATACGTGTTTACCTTAATTCAATCTTAACAGAAGAAGGGCAATCTGTGATGTTAATTAAACACAAGCCCAACCCCATTCATGTGATGTTGTAACCGTGAAGTCCCTGCCTGCGTCTTTATGTTTGTATATCCAGTCCTTACGTCCATGTATGGTGCGATAGTACAACGAGGGCCTTTGGAAAGATTTGAAAACAAAAATAAAAAAAGTTTTGATTGAAGATAATAGGTCACACGTCATTAAGAACACTTTGTTGAGGGTTTTAGTTTATGCTTATTTTGTTGTTTTTTGGTTTGGTTTATAGTTTCACTCACTTGGGTTTTTTTCATCGTCAGGTTGTTTGTTTGTTAGATTGTTGCGAGTGGTACGATCGAGGGTGGATGAAGTAATACTAGGGTCGATAAAGTAATCCTAGAGATTAGAGATGTTAATCTTACATGCCTTTGCCGTTGAAGCTGTTTATCTCAAAACTCCTGGGGCTCTGACTGACTTTCACTGATAACCAGTTTCTGTGTGGAGGTGGCGGGTGTTCCTGGCTGGCCCTACTTCCCCTTTCTAAGGTTTTAGGAGCTTCAAACATCCTCTTGCCCTTTTTCACCACCCTCCTTAGTGCTGCAGAACTCAAAATTTCCTAACACATAAATTGGTAAATCGGTTCATTGAGACATTGTGTCTTTCTCATTGAGCAGATAACCACCCAGGCAACAGCAGCTGTTGTTAGGCATAAGATTGAGTAATACCCCTGCCCTCATGTATTGCTCATTATGCCACGCAAGATTAGGCACGGTGGACTGATCATCTGCCTGTCTTCATTTTTTGTAATCCAGAGTCCCGGCACTGCCAAGGCGGTATGAAGGGATAAGGATAGCAAAACAAAAGCAAACATACAGACATAAAGGTCAAGCTATAATTTATCCTCGGTACATCAGTCATTTTGCTTGTTCAGGTGTTTTCCTGTCATCAGTTTCGAACAATGACTCATTTTTTCTTGTTTTCTTTTGTTTGTTTTTGTTCTCTTGAAAACAAGGAAGAAGAACGGACTGGTCTGCACAATTTGTTGTGAAGGCTTTTTGCTCTGTTAAACTTCTTTTGTGGCCTGCCTGTGTGTGTTTGTGTAAAAGCATTTCGTCTCCCAAGTTCGTTATGTCTCATCTCTTGTCATCGTGATGAACATATCTCATAATGAAAAACAACATATCTCATAATGAAAAACAACACATCTCATAATGAAAAACAACACATTTCATTATGAAAAACAACATATCTCATAATGAAAAACAGCACAAGCTAAACATTTGGTCGTGTTTTAATTAGTCACAGAGCTCAAAAACGACAGCTCACCACCGAAACATTATATTGTGCATTAATTAACTTTAAAAAAACCAACTAAATACCGTGTCCTGTAGGAATTGTTCAGTTATCTTTTTTTTTCACATTCTTGGCTGCTTTGTCATCTTTGAACTGGCCATGCAGACAACAAACTCCCTCGTCATATCTCTTATCCAATAATCTATATTTATAATCTTTGATTTTTACATGCAGATAATAAATTGCATGAAGTACTCTTATCCTAATAAATAATGTCCGATTTTCTGAGGCATACAAGGGGAATTAATCCTGATGTGCTCGCCAATATTGGACAAGGGCCAACAAATGCCCTAGCCTATTATCGTGGAAGTGACATCAGCAAACACTAAGGGACATCAACAAACACCAAGGGACATCAACAAACACCAAGGGACATCAACAAACATCCCAGCAACAAAACTAATGGTTATAATGACGTCCTAACTAATTTTTAATTCCATGTTCTCTTTGATCAAAGCAAGCTTTTAGCACAAATAGGCACATGTGTCAAATGCCCAGCCCAGGGTTTTTGTTTGATATGATGGAGAGAGGTACGGCCAACATGTCAGCAGTTATTATCCTATTGCATCTTTGTATGGCTGCCCTCTGGTAAATTGTCTCATTGGTCTTTATCAATGAGCAGATCTTACCAAGGTAACAACTATTGTTTGGCTTGAGATCGAGTAATGCCCCTTGTATTTCTCATGCCATGCAAGATTAGTCACGGTGGACTGATCCTCTGCCTATCTTCATTTCATGCGATCCAGAGTTCATCCCAGCTCCGTGGAGTTGGGTCCCGACACTGCTTAGGTGGTATGAAGGGATATGGATAACAAAACAAAACAAATCTTTGTATGGAAGGCAATACACAAATACTTTATTCTCTCTGTGCGAGAGATTATGTGATGGCTTGGTGACTCAGTTGGTAAGGAGTCAGGTTCCCATGGGGCAAATGGACGGGTTTGATTCCTGTCAGTACCATTGTGCCAACTGAGGCTCAACTCCCAGGTTGTCTCAGTTTTCCCTTCTTCAGACAGACCCTTAACAAATCTTTCACTCAGTGCAATCACAATAAAGGAAATTGGGTTGTTGTTTTTTTTGTTTTGTTTTGTTTTGTTTTGTTTTTTGGTTTTCTTGGGGAGGGGGGTGTTTGTTTTTTATGTGGATGTAGAGCTTGGAAGTCTCCCTGGTTTGTAATAATATTGTCTCTCTGTCCGAAAATTTATAACACGTACGCTTGTATAGTAATATGTATTTTATGCCAATTGTCTGCATGCACCATATAAATCCTATGTTTAATATATAATGTTTTATTTATTTATTTTATCTTTGATTTCAGGTGACCACAGACATGAACGGGAACGAGTTGCTCATCGTCTACCGTAAAGGGGTCACCCGGGTCTTTGGTCCTCCCGTGGAACCCATCAGTCTGACGGTGGACTCTCTTGGGAAGTGTCTGCTCAACATCCCCTTCCGGCCCGTGCAGCAAGTGGCAGTGGTCAAGCAATCCCTGGGCCATCTGGAGTTGTCTTCCTTTCATGCCCTGCTGCTCATGGTCAGCGGGAAAGGCTTCTGTTTCTGTCCGGGCATTCCTGAGAAGTTTTTAACAGGACGGGTAAGTCGCCTGGTCCATCTAAGTCACCTGGTCCATCTAAGTCACCTGGTCTTTGTGACTGTGTTGTTGTTGTTTTTTTTTAATCCATGACAGTTGTTGGTGTTTGAATTATTGATGTATGAATAAGGTGTAGTTACGGTTCTTGATTAATTTCAGTAGTGGAATTGAAGTAAGGTGTTGCTAATTTTGGTGGCAGCTGTAGTTTTTACTGTCGCCTTTTTGACCAAAACCAACAGGACAATTTGATATGTTATGAGGGTGTGAATGATCCACATTCCAATTTTTAAAATCACTTTATCTCCCTGGGTGGATGAAAAAAAATCATAACTTTATTTTTTTTAATAGTTACGGCAGCAAATGACAGAATCCCATTATTTTTAAGTTACATTATTTAAATCATTGCCTTTTTTTTTCTCCCTCTCCTAAGGCCTGTGGAAAGTATGTGGTGATGCATCGTACTCCTTTCAAGCGCTTCAGTGCTTCAGGGTGTCCTGTGTTTTTCCAAATCCCGAAAAGGAAGAGCCTGGACTTGTCCAAAGAGGCTGAGATTCCGATTAGGACGCTGTGTCCCTGGTGCCGCCGTGTGGCCAAATGGGCCCAGACGTTGTCCGTGGTGGGCAGACCCACTCCACCAGCCCACGACACCGCAACAACAGTCATTCCCCTTCCAGCGACCGTTGAAGCCAAGGTGTCGGAGAAAGTGGTTCTGGCCAACCTAAGTGGGACGGAGGTCAGAAGTCAACCCCAACCCCAAGAGGGTCAATTTTTCTCCGTCATTGTTCCCAACCCTACAATGGACAAGCCGACACTGATAGGCAGTGACCTTTACAAAGAGGTCACGCACCCGATTCTTTCCGGGGATTTTAAGATGAGCAGCAGTGACAGCGGGAGCAAGTCTAATAATCCTAATCAAGCTGTGGTTGGTGGCGCCAGGAAAAACTGGTCGGGTCGCGGGGACAGTGCGATCAGCTCAGCACATAAACGAGGGATGAACAATGGGAAGCTGCAGGCCATCAGTGACTCGTTGCGGCAATTGTTGAGGCAGCGCACGCTGTCAAAGGAGGGCCCAGCTTCAGCCGCAGCTGCTGCAGCAGCCATGACCTTGACCAAAGTGGAGCCAATCCGTGAGTTTGTTGTTCAATGACTCCAGCCAATCATTCCATCTAGTGATAGATTTTAAATTGGAGGTTCAATGGTTAAAAAAAAAAAAAAAGAGAAAAAAAAGATTTATTGTCTTTGGGGGGAGGGGGGAGGAATTTTCTGCCAGGTACATCGGAAGGGAAGTTTAAATTTGTTTATGTGGGTTGTTTTTGTTGTTGTTTTTTATGGGTTTTTTTGTTTGTTTGGTAGGGGTTTGTTTTTGTTATTGGTGTTGTAATTGTTTTTGTTCTTTTCTATAAAAAGATGGTAAAGATCCTCAGTTGTCCATCTTAAAATCTGTCTTTATGTTCATCTTGACTTCCTCAAACCTCCTTGTAAGATGATCTTAGGGTATATATTGAATGGGTTGTTTCTACTTCTCCTAAATAATGAATTTGCAATTGTGTTCAAGTTAAATTGGGCGAGATGGCACTGTTGGTTAGGGGTCGGACTCCCATACTGAAGAAGAGTGTTGGTTTGATTTCTGCCAGTGCCATCGTGCAAGCCAGCCACACAGCACGGTGCTGCGCTGCTGTTGTAACCGGGGTTGTCCCAGTCTCCCCTTGGGACAGATAGACCCTTAAATCAAATTTCCCCCTGCGGGATGAATAAAGGAAATTTTTTTTGTCTAAAGGCAGGCCTCCAATTAGATCGGTCCAAATTTTGGCGACTTTGTTGTGTTTTTTTTTTAAATCTTGATATCCGATGCAAAAAGTTTGGTTTAAAGAGGAAGCTAAGTCAAAACTTGTCTTCAAACCAAATGTAAAAGCCCTCTATTCTATTTTCTCTTTATGATTGTAATGGGTTTGATTTGACTAAGGTTGAACTCTAAAATGATCCGACTGGTGCCAAGCTGTGTTGTTACTGCTTCATCCACAGTAGCCTGTGTCTTCAGGCATGTTGCTGCTCATCTGCTTCCACAAAACAAGTATCTGTCTTCAGCTTTCCTTGTAAACTCTTGTCTTAGTCTTAGTGACGGGCAAATTGTGAATAAAGGTCAATGTTTGTAGACTTCTTCATCTTTTTTCCCTCAATGACTCTGGATTATACCAGATTTGTTAGTATCCTCTCTACATCTCAACCGAAAAAAAGTTCTTTCATCTTATCCTGATGGTTTGCGAAAGATTTATTAATTAGCAATTAATATACACTTGTTTGTCCGTTTCTTTTCTCTTTCTTTTATGATTTTTTTTTTTTTTTTTCATTATATACTGAGTTCCATTAAAACACATCTCCTTTAATAAGTCGAAAGAAACTTATTTTCAGGTTCTGTAGATCTCTTGGTGTCCTTCATTTCACAAGAGTTTATGGATTCTGTCAGTCACAATTTTTAATTTAATGAAATTTAAAATAATCATTCAGTGACACGCATTTTTTAATGGAGCTGAGTGTATTTAGGAGATTTAGTTAATAGTCTGTCAACAGCAAATCTGGTTGGTTCTAGATGGATTTGAGTAAGCATAAGGGAAGACCTTGCTTTCAAAACTACGACATATGTATATAATATGTGTGTGTGTGTGTGTGTTCTCTGTAAGCCTTTTTATGAAAATTTTCTAATGCCTCAAAATGTTTTTCATCATCTTTACAGAACTTTCCTCTGCACCTGTAAGGCCACGATCACCGAGGGCGGGGGAAACAAAAGCAAAGAATGTCTGCCGCTTATGCAACAAACAGTTTTCCTCAAATCTCAGATTATCCAAACATGTCCAGAGACACGAAGGTAACATTCGGAATTTGCGACCAGTTTTGCAGCGGAAAATCCCAAGGCAGAACTCATCGGCGGCATTTTTAAGTCGTCTCATCAGAGGCTGCAGGCTTCAGTCGCCCCTGTCCCTCAATGGATCCAGCAGGCACGGAGTAATCCCAAAGTCTTCTCTACAGCTGATGCTGAAATCGCTGGATCAATTGTTGGAGAAAAAAGAGATGAAGGAGAAAGAGCAGAAAAGATCCAGCAGGAAAGCCCAAGGGAAAAAGGTCGCTTTAGGGAAGAGGAAAAGGAAGGAGCAATCTCCCCAGCCTTCCAAGTCGAATGTTGCTGAGAGTACGAGACCAGGTCTGCACAGAACAGGGTCTGGCCTGGAAGGTCTGCAGTCTCTCATCAACGCTGCTCAAATAGCAGAAGCGGGTGATTCATTAAACGGCATTGCTTCCAGTAACATTACCTCCTTATCAACTGATTCTTTTTCAGCATCAAATGTGCCTTCTAATAGAGCAAACCACAATGAGGAACAGGCAGCTAAAAATCTTGACACACTTGGGGAAACCAAGAAAGCGAGGACGAGTCTACGACTAGCCACAAAAAGAGCGAATAAGAAATTAAAAACGACTGAAGCAGTAGCCGTAAAGAATGACAAGCCGAGGGAGAGTGACACACCAACGTCAGCAGAGGATCTCATGCTGACTAATCTCGACCTGCTCTCTACGGTGAGCCTTCAGGCCGAGCAAGGCAGAAATTCTCCTGCCGTGTCTGGTATTCAGCTCGACTCGTACGCTGGCAACCCAGACTCCAAGATGAAGAAAACCTCGCCCAACTTCAAGTCCCTCCCTTTAAAATCCATCCCTAGTTTTATTGTAGCTGCCCCTTTGATTTCTCAGTCTCAGGGGCGTATAACAACTTCTATTCAAAGTCAGATTCCCATCCCAGTCTTGACTGAACAAGATAACCTCAACAAAGAAACTCACCACAGCCCCAAACCTTTAATCATAGACGCCAATCAAGTTTTACTCACCAACCATTCAAGCTCCTCTGGTTTGCAGTCCATGATCAGTTCTCTTCCTTCTGCTGTGAAAAATCCAATCTCCAAAGGTGATCTGGCTCAAGCACAGAATGTGAAAACTCTTGGGAAATTATCTGAAAAATCAAGTCTTCCTAATGAAGAAGTTCTGGGTTCTGTTTGTGGGGCCATGGATCTGACAAAGCCAAAGTCCTCGGATGAAGCAATCTGGAGCACCAAAGTATCTGCTTTACCTCAGGACATGTCTAGTTCATTATTGAAACCTTTGAGGAGCCACCCAGTTGGGGTGACTCTGAAGCCAATGACCCGAGTACCTGGTCCTTTACTGCAAAATACAGGGTATGTGAACACTAAAGAAGCGGATGATTCTCTCCAGGCTCGGATATTTGCCAGCGCCAAGAACTACAAGCTTGATTTGAGCAAGCAGGCACTGAAGCAAGTCCATGCCACATCGCCGGCATCTGCCGAGACTCTTCAAGCGCTGAGGGCCAAAGAGAAACCTGCAGCTCTGCCTGCCAGTGGGAAAAGTGAGATTCATTGCGGCTACAAATGGAGCGGCTCTGGGGGTCTGGTCAAGGAGAGGACTCAGTTGGTGAGAGAGCTGGTTCCATCCGTCATCATGTCCAATATTCTGCATGGCCCGGGCACGGAGATGGCAGTACAAAACCAGGACGAGTCTGTCTCAGCAGCTATGCACCACATTACAAAGCTGAAGGGCACTCAAAAAGCCAAAATTCTGCCCAAGTCTCCTAGTGCTGCATATCCTAATCTGAACACATCCTCATTGCCATCGCTGTCCGCAGCCAAATTTATCTCAGAATCTCCGGCAAGCTCTGTGAATTCCCTTACTGTTTTAAATCTCAGTAAAAATCACCAAGATCAGGATGTCACCTCCACATCATTGCTGAGTGGAAGGAAGACAGGAGTTCCTCTCCAGGCAAGTTTTCTGAGAACCTCACTTCTTCCATCATCCACCACAGCAACGGTTTTGAGCTCCACAAGCACGAGCATTGCCGGTACGAGGAGTAGTAAGTCTCTGATCAAAGCCTCTGTACTCATCCCTCCCCCAATAAACATCACCCCTTCGTCTCCTATTCTGGCTACGTCTCAGCCTGGTCCTAATTCAA
Source organism: Melibe viridis (assembly GCA_039654465.1). NCBI lineage: Eukaryota > Metazoa > Mollusca > Gastropoda > Nudibranchia > Dendronotidae > Melibe > Melibe viridis. The sequence continues at coordinate 5,251 of JBCIKM010125492.1, read as the reverse complement.
ATCTCGCTGCTATCCTTCGAAATTCTCCCAAATCTTCCCCATTGACCTCCTCCAAATCCAGCACTGTCAGCTACTCAGTCACAATTTCATCGTCTTCTGTCCCAATCATCAACAATATGGGCTCCAGTAGTTTGGAACTAACTGAGATTAAAACAGAGCCTCCTGATATTTTTGATACATCAAAACAGGTGGACATATCAACCGTTGTGCCGGGCGCTCTGATCAAGTTAGAGGACAGCGCCGCTTTTGAAGCTGCATCTCGTGCAGACCGAGACTTGGCCACTCCCCCAAATTTGGTCGTGGATACCGGGGGCGAATCGATCATTGTTTTGCCACCATCTCGAGGGAAGACGACAAAAAGAGGTAACAAGTCAGCAGCCAGCCCCAAAGGGAGAGTGTCGACTGTCAAAGGCTCTCTGAAATGCGAACTGTGTTCTCAGCCTTTTCGGTCAAATCAGGAAACAGCCTCCCATGTGTGTCCTGAGAAACGAAATTCAAAACAATGAACTGTTGGCTCAAGTGCTAAGAAACACAGATAAATGTGAGGTATATTTGTCTCTTTCACAGAATTTCCCATTATAAGTTGAATTGTATGAGGTATGTTTGTCTCTTTCACAGAATTTCTCATTTTTAGTAATAGTAATGTGTGAGGTATATTTGTCTCTATCACAGAATTTCCCATTATAAGTAATAGTATTGTTGGGATAGTTTCTAATATCAATTTGAAGTTGGAGGAGCTATCCATAAGGGTAAAAAAATGTTTTCATTGCATTGTATTTCAAAGTTTAAGATTGCTTGCACATTTAACTGAAATCTCCTTATCTCTGTCACACCCTGACACTCTGACGTTCAATCATATTCAAATCACCTCTCAGTGCCCAATTTTGTCTCATCCCCATTTTATATAAACGGGTAATGAATGATTTTTTTCTTTGGGAGGGGGTGGGGGTACGGAAGGCATGGAAGTATCTGAAACTGTGTTTTGAAGACAAACACGGATGCCAGGTTGACAGATGGAACCATCAAACCAAAATTGTTTATTCACAATGATTGTGCTTTGCCGGAATCTGGCCATTAACGCTTGTTGATGGTTTTGTGACGGGGAAATCTTATTTGGCCCTCTTGTTTTTTTTCTTTTTCTTTTTTTTGGGGGGTGTCCTGTTTACTCAGTTGGTAAGGTATTGGACTTACTCGCCAAAGGGTGTGGGTTCAAGCCCTGGCGGGGGCTAGTGTCGTTTGCCATGGACAACATTGGTGATTCCTGTTGGCATCGAGTATAAGCTTCATGAATTATCTATTCCCTTCTTGGGTGCCTAGGCCATTGCCACTTTTGTGTTGCAGGCAGACTGGCCAATGTTTCTATATGATATTTTTTGTTTTTATGTTTTGGCCTCATTACCAAAGGCTTACTTGACTTTGCAAGTATTTCACAAATTGGAAAGTGGGGAAACAGGAGTTGGGTTATTCAGAAACTGGCACCCATGGATATAAGAAATAGAAAAGTTTAAACGCTGTTAAAATTATATTGTGGAAAATTTTTCAATACTCTGTTGGGAGTACATTTGAAGTCACCCTTCACATCCAGATCCAGATTGACACTCAAGAGATACAATTAAAAATAGAGGTTTGGGTTTGTTTTTTAATTGGAAGGCAGGTTGTATTGGTCGATGATGAAAATCATCAAATATCACACCTTTCCATGGCGTGTCAAAGAAGCTAAGCTTTTTATCTATGTTGAATGGAGTGCCCATCCCTAAAAAAAGTTTTATTGGGAAGGACAAAATGAAGAACATTTAAGATCAGGCTTTGCTTAGAGGATAAGTCCCCTGGAAGCCTTAAAATTTGCCTTGTTGTGACAAATTTTAAAGCTTCCAGGGGACTTCTTGCAGTCAATGATAATTGTTCATTTCTATCCATCTCTAACTCTTTAATATATCAGTTCTTGTCTCCTTTTCAAAGAATCTCCAAAAGCTGTGAAGTCATAAAGTAAATTTTCATTTCTCTTTCTTCAACCTTCTTCCTATTGCCCTACATACTATAAAATAATTGTATTCCCATGCTGTCATAGACGTTTTTCCCCAGAAACTGAAAAACCTGGGCATTCTGGGAATCCTCTTCAGTTTTCTTGGAATCACAACTTGACCTCATTCTCATGAAAGGGAAAGACTTGAAGGAGTTCTGGGAAATGTATCCAGGTCAAGCAATGAATGCTTGTGTGTTGTCTACGCATGTGTGCTATCTGATCCTTGGACTTCCTGCACTACATTGACAGGTGGAAGGAATGGATGCAACCTGAGCTGTGCAGACATCTTTGATCGTTCTCAGAGAGATAGTTTGACCCATCATTGCTTTGTATCTTTGATCCCTCTGATTTTTTTTGATTTTTTTTTTTTAATATATTTTTTTTTTTGGGGGGGGGGTGGGGGGGTTGGTAATGGGATGGGGAGTATACATGAAAGAAAAATTATCAACAAACTTTGCCAATCTGTGATGTGTTTTGACTGCTATAGACATTTATTATCATTTGCCGAGGGTGAGGAGAGCTGTTTGAATTAATTATGTTTTTTTTTTTTACTTCTAATTTTCTTCAAAAAAAAAAAAAAAATCCAGACCTTTCTTTGAATTGTACATACATTTATTACATTGTACAGGTATTGTTTTACTGTTTGTTTCTTCACGTGATACTTCGAAAGGCAGGGGCAGCACTTCGAAGTACATAACTCCAAACTCTTTATTTCATCCTGAATGAGAACTATTCAGATGGTTTCTTATTTTTCTTTAACATCAAATTTTTTGCCTTTTTTTTTATTTTTCGCTTTCCTCAGCGTGCATCATTGTCCTAATTATTCAATAGAACGTAGACGTTAATATTAAAAGAGTGCAGTTGAATCAGAATATCAGGATTTAATAATAATAATAATAATAATATTATAATAATTTATATCTATTCTGTGCAGGCACCCCCTTCTTGACAGAAGGCTCCAGGCACATTACAATAAAATAGTGGCAAACCTACTAACTAGACATAAAAATTGGCAAATATAATATTTAAGTCATTACGGAAAATTGCCTTTTGAAACCACAAATTTTTTCCTCCAAAAACTGCTAATTTTGACATAAACATTCACTAATTTTGCACTTTGTGATTCACTTATTCAGATTCAGATTGAGGCAACTTAAGTGATCCCTAAAAGGCTAATTGAAGGTTACAGGTTACAGTGTTGTAAAGATAACAACCAAAGTGAATCAAGTGGAAATCAGAAATAAAACAGATTAATAATACATAAGTACAAATAATAGCCTATTCTTTAAATCACAAACTATTTTAATGTTTGTATTATAATTCCCCAATGATCCCTTGTTCAAACAACTTATTGAAGAAAACCTAAAATAACAACGCTATATGGGAAGTACACAGTTTTAGAATGATAGCCGTTTGCTAAAGACTATTCTTTCAAGTCGAGTGACAACAAGAACCAAAGATTATGCCCCTGAAATAAAAAAAAAATTAAAAAAAACCCAAACCTAAAAGACAGCCAAACTTACAAACAAAAACCCCAGCAACAATCCTTGAAAATATTTATCTCTGCCTATTTTAGTGTCACTTTGTATTGAGAGGATCCGTAAGTTTGAGAACAATAGTAGTTAACATCGGGCAGGTGAACATTTCTATTGTTTTTCTTATTAATGCCTCTTGTTGTGAAATCTGGATTTAAATGGCACATGTTTAGCCTTCATCACCTTTTGATATCACTTGATTGGCTGTAAGTAATCTGTGACTTGTTTCCTCAAAGTCTTTGGATTCGATAAAGTCGACTGGTGGCTGGACCTGTGTGATTTATGATCATTAACTCGCTCAACATACAACGAAAAATAAGCTGTAAAATGGACAGCTTTTAAATATTTCTTTTAAGGTTTCATCTTCTACAAGAGAATTACAATCTTTCTTTTTTGATTTGGTGGAGCAGGCGCTGTATAATTGAAAAATCCCTTAGCATTAAACTTTTTTCATGAAATTATCTTTACACATTTTGGATTTAAAATTGTCTTCCACATTGACTTTTTTCATTGAATTTTATGTCTTCATACGTAGGCTATGCTAGTCTTTGAATTTTATTTATAAAAATATAATAATCTTTATTTCTGTCAGCTAAAACCTGCTATGAAAAGTTGGGAGCTGCCGTCCAGCAGTGCTTGTACTTGTAGCTGTGACAACTGACAGACAGGCAAGGATTCTCTTGTTGCTCATGTGTAAGCTGTCAACTGGGGTCTGAATGAATTACAATATGAACATTGTGAACAGGTTTACTGAGAGGTCAGTAAGGGCACACACTGGAATGAGTATAATGATATAAATATGGTTCAATTACTGATCATTCAGTTTCAGTTTGGACTGTCATTGTATTGTCACCATTTTTTTTTTTACATTTTGTGTGTAGTTTGCGCCCCCAGCTCAGGGTGCAAATCCTGGTCACACTTCAGGGATTTCTGCACTATGAGGATGAAAACTACTTTTTGAGAAATTAAATGCTTGGTATCACCCTGAGGTTTCTGCCAGGAAACTGCTTTTCACAACTAAAATAACAATATTCTTATCTAAGAAATACATTGCGGAGCCGTGAAAATGGCCAACTACCATTGCATATCTTTTGTTACATATGGAAGCTACCAACGTCCGGGATTTTGAAAACTAATAATTATTTTAATCCATTTTCCAAGAACCGTGCATTTAAAAAAAGAAAAGGAGAATTTAAGTGCAGTCTTGCATTCCTGTTTTATTCCAGTCGCAGACTCCTTTACTCTGGCTGTTTGGAATTGAGGCTTTGTTCACTCCGTCTCCAACAGGGTCAAATTCTTGGCTCACAGTGGTGAGTGAGCAAGCAGCTAGACTTCTATCTCTGATTTTTTAGTTGTGCACAGTGGACCAATCCTCTGCCTGTCTTCATTTCTTGTGATCCAGAGTTCTACCCTGCTCCTTGGAGCTGGGTCCCAACACTACTTAGGCGGTGTGAAGTGATTTGGATAACAAAACAATTTTTTTGCTGTGCATAGACCAACTGTATCGTTGAAACTGTGAACTTAAGGCACAGACGTAGCTGTTGTTTCGATACTTGCACTGATCGCTTTTCAATTTTCCACTAAAAATAGGTCACTATTGCAGTAAGTTCCTCCCAGATTTGTGGGGGGGGGGGGGGGGGGGGGGGGGGGGGGGGGGGGGGGGGGGGGGGGGGGGGGGGGGGGGGGGGGGGGG
>JBCIKM010125382.1:0-13997 GCA_039654465.1 Melibe viridis | reverse complement strand
TACTTTCCTCTGGGCTCCTCTATGACCCTCGTGTGTTGTGGGGCCCTAAAACCTCCAATAAACAAACAAACAATCAATGCTGAATACCAAACTATTCATTTTTTGAATCTATATAGATCATACTATGACTTCATGCACTTTTCAAAGCTCTAACTTATCAGACTAAAGTTTTAGACCAGACAAAACAATTAGTTCATACTGTTTACCTCTGCTACTTATGGAGAAGAGAGGGTCAACGTCTTGTTTTTTAATCCCAACTTGTAGTTTATTTATTCCTCTTTCAAGAAATGTTTACTTATCTCCATCTGTTATTTCAAGTTTTGTCTCAATTAACTCATTATCTGAGGTCGGTTGTTACTCAAACCCCTCCACATTACAGACACAATATATTCATCAACAGTTTGTGGGTTTAAAGTACTCTATAGCACATGCCAACAAGAAAAGCTCTTGTTATTGTGATATCCTTGACCTTGATGACTCGTTGAGTAAAACAAACTCCCGCCCTTTCTTTCCCATTGTTTCCCCAGGGATCAAACTCTGATGATGGTTCCAAAAAGAAGAAGAAAAAGAAAGAGAAAAAGCACAAGAAGCATAAGAAACACAAGAAGCACAAGCATAAGAAAGAAGTGAGTGGATATTGCTGAGTTGTGCAAAATGAATTAAAATTAAACATCTGTCAACTGTTGCAATGAAACTTAGAGGGACAAAAAGATTTATATTATCTCAAGGTCATTTCTCATGTGAGTGACCTTCAAAAGTACAAATTAAAATACTCGGCTTGTTCATCTTTCATAATAATTACAGTTTGATACATCTTTGGTCTTCTTCAACTTGGGGTTTTCAAATAGTATATTTTTGTTGTACTATGTGACATTCATGTCAAATTTTAATAAACAAAATTCACACACAGGATGTAATATCTATGGAAGAGGACAAATTTGTTTGATTTCTGATTATGACGATAATAATCCGTTACTTCTTGACGTCTGTAACTTTGTTAGGTGCCGGAGAGAGGGGAGGACCTAGAGCAGCGGCTGCGTGAGAAGGCCCTGCAGTCTCTGATGCACAAGAAGAAGAGTCAGCAGGCACTGCAGGAAGAGGAAGACAAGGACGACTCAGACAGTGGCAGTAGCAGCAGCGGGGAGGAGGATGAGCGACCCGTGGCTAGGGATACCAAGACGTAGGAGGAGGCAGTAGACAGCCCGCTGGACTCTGTCTGGTCTTTGGGGGGGGGGGGGGATAGCTAGCAGCAGCTGGTATATAAGACTCCCAGTGACTCACAGACCACCCTAATCACTGCTATGGCAGTGTGTGTTTGTGAGCATATCTCTATCTCTCTCTTTCTGTTGGCTGTAAGGTGACGAATTTATATTTATGGTTATTTTTGAAAGGTCATTCCGTTTTGTATTGGTTAGATTGTTAGAACTCGAGTTAGTTGAATTCAGTGTTTCTTTACTGTTTTTCTTATTTCTTTCTTCTTTGTTTCCTTATTTATGTGAAACAGGGAGTCAGCAGGGTAGGGGTCAAATCCATTGAATTTATATCTTGTACTATAATGCATAGTCATATATATTGTTAAGAAATGTGCAAAATGACAGTTCCATAAAGCAGAATTTTCTTTGTTTGGTGTAGTATAGATGTTTAGTACATGGAAGAGTGAAAATGGAATTGTTATAATGTGCAAGTGAGAAAGAATGATGTCCGAAACAGATGTAATTATGGTTTCTCCCTTAGGAATTCACTTTTGCAAATGTGATTTGTTTCATGATTTTGTTAATAAATTTTTCTTTCACTCAGTGATGAACCTGTCAGATTCTGAGTATTTCTGATTTTCATTAAAAAAATTGTTGCCCCAGTGAAATGTTCACTAGCAGCAGGTGGTTGGTGGGTGTCCCTGATGGGCATTTCTACTTGTTTCTTGTCTTCTCCACTGAATCTATTATTTTCCTTTTTCCTCTTTTCTGTGATATCCTGTTTTTGTTGTCTTTGGTCATCCCTTATACTAATAAAACATAACTGCAGGGGCACAAATTAAATGTACTGTGTGCTTTTGTACACAAAGGGGGGGGAAAGATCCTGGGTCTTCTTGAACCAGTATTTGAACCTCTGGTCGACTTTATTTTGAGAAATATTTATTTTTTAGTGTAAATTATCTCTCTGCCGTTTATGGTTTGATCTGTTCCCTCTTTTAAATAATTCTGTCTATCATCTTACTTTCCTCTGGGCTCCTATGACCCTTGTGTGATGTGGGGTCCTAAAAGCTCCAATAAACAAACAAATTCTATCATCTTACTTTCCCCTCCTGTCTGACCATTGTGTGTCATGGGGTCCTAAATACTCCAATAAACTGTTCACTGTGGTTGTTTGGAATCCCTGGTGGGTTCCTCTACTCGTTTCTTTTCTATTACATTGTAATTGTAGCTATTGTCTTACTTTTGTGTCGTCATTTTGTCTTGTTGCAACTCATTGGTCACCACTATTTCTTCATGCATAATGATACCTGCATTAATTAACCCAGGGTCATCATAAAGAAATGTAGTAGCAAGTACTTTAGTATTAGAACACAGAGGGGGTTCAAGAAAAAGAACCGTTGTGCTGCCATGTGTGATTTGTCAGGAGAAATTGTCCGTGCATGTCTTTTGTTTGTACAGGAGAGACAAACAAATAACAATGGTTTGCTTGTGACACTGACACAGACAAAATGGTATTTTCGGACATTGTAATTCCTCTTTTTTGTGTTTAGAGGGATTTCTTTCCCTTCCGGCCCCTCTATGACATTTTTAGGAGAAATGACAAATCTTGTGCTGGCAAAAAATCTCTCTTGCATTGATCAGAGTTTTTAGAGATATATTATGTTATTGTTGTGTAATATCTCAGTTTTTGGCACATCTTTTTGAAGCTTAGAGTACTCACACTCACAAGTGGTTTGTTTGCAGGTTTTAGGGCCCCATGACACACTCGGGTCATAGAGGAGCTCAGAGAAAGATGTTTGTTTGTTTATTAGAGGTTTTAGGGCCCCATGACACACGAGGGTCATGGAGGAGCCCAGAGGAAAGTAAAATGAAAGAATTAGTTAAAAGAGGGAACAGATCAAAACACAAACAGTAGAGAGATGGTTTACAGATTAAAAAATATATATCATCTCTCAAAACACATATCGACACCACCAAGAGATGACATTGACAAAAAATATCATCCCTCCTTACAAAAATAAGCAATGGCCATCACATATAACAGCACCATGGTACAGGAAGACCTAAGATCTTTAAACCGCCTTTAACTTTATGTACAAAAGTACTCAGTAGGTACGTTTAACTTGTGACCCCGCAGCCATGTACCAAAAGGCATGAAATAAGGGATGACCATTGAGTTGCAGACAGGACATCACAGAAAAGGGGAAAAAGTAAGACGATAGCTTAAAAGAAACAAGTAGAAGTAGAAGAGCCCACCAGGGACTCCCACCAACCACCCGCAGAGAAAGATGAAAGAATTAGTTAAAAGAGGGAATAGATCAAATTCAGAAGTGGAATTTGAGTAGTTTTCTCAATGACTCCTCTGTAGCCGCATTAAGTCTGGAATTATTCAGTGTTCAAAGATGTACCTCAACTCCCACAACATGAAAGTCCTGTTGTTGTATATAATACTCGTATATACCAAAGCGGTAGCAAAATCTCACAAGAGACAAATTTTTTTCATAGTCACTTTATTTTATTATCATAGTCATACAATACCACCATGTAGAAATGTTAGAACTCTTGCTGTGTGAATGAACTACAAAGTACAAGTTTCATGAAGACAAAGACTTCACAAGACTGAATAGGAAAGTTTCTTGAATAGGTCTCTCCTCCATAAAGAAAAATGTTATTCTTGAGAGTAAAAAAATGCTTTCAATTTTTTTTGTCTATTTTTCCTTATTGCCACAGGAGCAGAAGATATCTTTTTATTCATTTCAATAATTTTCAAAGTGCAGGAAAAAGAAACCGCAAAACCCCATTTATTCTTGCAACATTTTTTTTATAAAACGAGAGCGAGAGAGCTGCAGTCAAAATGAAATGGGGGGAGGACAAAATTGGAATTACAAACTAATATTTTTCAATTTCAACCTTTCAATTACTATCATTGGCATAATTCATCATCCTTGCATGATGAACTCTGGGTTTACTCGCTATGTGTTGTGTTACGATACCTATTCTTATGACAAAGAAATGGGACTGGGACAAGAGTTTGAGGATGAAGCATATTGTAGCATATTAACACTAAGGGTAGGCACAGTGCTATTGATCACCTTGTCAGAATTGATTCGAATAAAACAATTGGCAAGGAATGTGGTTTGACTACATCATATCCTGATGCTGAAATCTTTCTTTGCACCTCTGACATACGAACCTTGATCATACCATAATCACCTTAATCATTAATATGTGAAAAGCTTTGAACGAATGCATGTACATACGTAGCATGATAAAAAGTACTGGGTGAAATAACTCTGCTTCAGAAGAGTTCATGCTTAATTAATTATTCATCAACTTATTCATGACAATTTGATCCAAATCCAAACACGAGAAATTTGAATAAGTTAAGAGATTAAAACCTTAGCCAGAGGCCAACACTGTTCAGACTATGTACAAATCACAATTAGCACAATAGGAACAACAACAAAAATTATGTTTAAACAAACATAAAATTAATCCAGGAAACAAAGATTTTCCTCATATCACCATTAGTTGACTGGAAATGTAAACAAACAAACAAAGAAAAAAGGTGAAATAATAGTAATATCTAATTCAAGAAGAAATGATGACAAATGACCCATATTTATATCGATACCAATAACAAGGAAAATAAACAAGCTAACCCGACAAGTAAAAATACAAAAATATAAAAGGTTGCATTCTTGTATCCAACAGTAAAAAGACTCGTCATAACAACAAAGAAAGACTACAGGTCCCACTCAGCCTTGGCATGCTCTCCTCCACACTTGAGTCACTCCAGCACAAAATGCTCACTCCTCAAACAAGCTGAACATCGGATCATATATTATTTAAATACACACTTCATCATACCAACATTCATTTGATCATCTCTGAGAAGAAAATGTTTAAAAAAAAAAAAAATGCAAGATTTTATCAATTGACTTACTTCTTTCTTGCAATCTCTATGAATTAAACTTGTACAAACTTACTTCTGAAAAAAAAAATGTTTTCATTCTCAAAGTCCGTTGAATCAGTAAGGACAAAATGATCGTTCACTTTTCTAGATTGTAACCAAGCACTTGATTTCTTTTTAAAAACTGTATCATTGAACCCCTTGGTTTAAAAAAATTAACCAGTTTACCAAAGTACTAGACATTCAAAATTGTCTCAGATAAGCTTTTTTGGAGCAAGTTAGTGTTAAACGTTAAATTTGTTTAGACTAATGGCTGCAACAGATGCTGGTCTCACACAAGAAAGAAAAAGAATGAAAACTGATTTCATTTTCAAAGTCTTTCATCATTGGTTGCTTCCCCATAGGTGTCACACAGCACCCACTCACTTGAATTAATGCCTGCAAGAAATGTTGGGCAGCAACAAAGTCCCTTGATACAAAAAGGAAAATATCCACATACATCCACGTGTAAGTAAAATCAAATTCCTTCAGTTAAAGTATACCTGTGAAAATGAGTATACATAGCTATATGTTATAAGCTATACAATTAGAAATAGAGAAATACACGATATCAACATAGTATAACTTGAGGAATACAAATTTTAATCAGTTTTGACTTATTGATGATACAAAATACTACCAATTGAGATTTAATGGCTTTCACTTGCACCAAATGAAGTCATTATCCCCCAGTATACTTATACTTATACAGTACAGCTTTCTCATACTCTGAACACACGGCAGATGAGATGAGACGACAGTATCCGTCGTGCACCACAGCCAGAAAATGAAGAAAAGTAAGAGCAATTCAATGATGGCATTGCATTGTAATCAAAATTTTTCTCCACCAAACCAGCCAAGGCAATTGAACGGACTGCATCATGAAAGTGAAAGACAAAACACTGTTTTACTTGGGCAAAAATAAAAACCAAACTGAAAAAAGTCTGGCATTATTTTTTCCACATGTCCATCATGCAATGCGAGTGAGTGACAAGCAGCTGAGGGTGTTATAATTAATTATGACCCCCCCCCCCAAAAAATGAGATCCTGTAGAAGTACATAGCGTTATAACGGCTGAATGGGTGATTATGTCCATACACACAAAGAGAACTGATATTATATACTAAATAATACTATAACTAATACGCTTCTGCCTATATTAAAAAGAATTGAAGGGGTTGTTCATTTGGTTGTGTCAGTCATCCAAAGTGTTCATCTTTGACAAGTGAGAAAAAAAAAGAAAAAAAAAAAAAGGAAAAAACCTCAGGCACTCTCTGACTCTCATCAACTCTGTCACTCCCCACTCACACAGGCATTGATTGAGCGTACAAATACATAGGATGGTATATTGCTATAGTAGTACAGTACAGTAGTGAAAGTGGTCGTCTCAATGGGAGTAGTGGGCATTGCAATGATCCCATTCTCACTCAGCGACTTACTTACGCTTAGCTGTGTAGGATGGGATGGGAAGGGGATGGGGGTATTCATTTTGTACAATGTGTACATTGTATGTTCCTGAGAGCGTGAGACAAGCATGGGCAATGAAAAAAAGGAGTAACAGTCAGTACAGGACACACTGCTTCTCAAAACATCACACAAACACACGCTCCATAATATAGCATTATGTATTACTATTACACATTCACAGAAACACAAATACACCAGCAGTATTATGCAGCCTCACACAAACGCACACATACACACACATGCAAGGAAATGTACACTCATCATAATCCACTCTTGTTCACCAATCCTTGAATCCCACAAAGAGAACATGTGGGCAGACAAGTCAACATACCATACACTGGTAGGTATAGTAAAAATAATACAACAGTTTACTGCAAGTTTCTTTCTTTTTGCTCTCCCATCAAAAGTTGGCACATTCCCACACTGACCGACGAGAGACAGTCGCTGGTTACAGTTCCAGAGACAATGTAACTGGTCAGAAAGTCTCCACTGGCATTCCAGGGATGATGACACCAGACAGCAACACACACAGGGTCTGTCATCATGATTCATGCAGGCAGGCATCAATGGACAATTTTAATATTAAAGAAAACTTTTTGCAAACAACGGCGCACCCCCCCCCCCCCTGCCAGGACGACAAATTAATGCAACAAAAGCTTTAGACCTCAATCATATAAGAATACCCAAATGAATGTGGTTGGATGTATACACAAGGCTAAAGCTGTTTACCCTTTCTCATTATTCAATAATTATCATAGTCGTCATCATCTCCACTTCCAAACTGACAAACAAAACACCACTCTCACTCAGTCTGGGAACAGTTTTTATTTTCAGTTTATGAAAATTTGATTCAGCTTTGTCAACTAACTTTGCTTTTCTCAGAGAAGTATAATTTCTTTCAAGTTTTTTTTCTTTTCATTTTTACTAAATCTGAAACGAGTTTTTACGCTCTTCTGCTTATAAAAATTTCATGCATTCAATTTCATTACTTCTAGTTTTGTTTTATTTTTACAATGTTATCAGAGTACAGCGATATAGATTTCCAAACTTTTACATAATGGAGAGTAATAGAAATAAGCAAACATTTCATGTGCACATAAGCATCAACAGCCAACATACACACAAACAAACCAAAAAGTCTTGGTTTTAAGTCTAGCAGAGGTCATACTTGTACTTCCACGCTGTCCTCGATGACCTGCCACATTTCCTCTTCCTCTTTCTTCCTTTCTTCCACTTCGGGGTTTTCCCAGTTGTTTTCATTGTCGTCATAGTCTTCTCCTCCTCCACCGCCCCCAGGCTCGCCTATCCCATATTCCTCCAGGATCATTCGTACTCTGTCCTTCCTGTGTGCCATCACTGACTCCACTCTGTCCCACAATTCATCCAAATCCGTTTTGTACGGTGAATCAAGGTTGAGGACTCTGTCTTCATTCTCGCCTCCTTGGGACGGTAATGTACGAGTATATTGGGAATGTGGAATCTGCGTGCCATTCGAAATGGATGGAGGAGGAGATGAGGGAATGGGTTCTTTTTCACTGCCTGACTCTGTCAGAGGTTCTGAGTTAAGGAGACGGCTTGTCTGGCTTTCTTCAATGATTTGAAGAGGAATGAATTTACTTTCATGGCTACTTTCACTACTATGATTATCACTGCCTTTGGCTTCTACGGAATTTGCACTGGGTCTTTTCTTATCATTAGCTGCGCTAAGCCTTTCCCTGTGGGAAGGTTTCTGTCGGTGGTGCAACACTATGACCTCTGACCTGCCCAGGCTGAAACTGTTTCCCCGGCCAAGAAGTATAACCCCCGGCTTTCTCCCAGTTTGAACTGCTGGTGAAGAGAGAGTTTTGGCGACTGAACTCTTACTCTTTTCTTTCAATCGTATCTCTCTGTTGTGTATATCATCATGACTGTTATTTCTAACTTCACCAACACTTACATTTTCTTTCTCCGAGCTCCCAACACCCAAATGTGTTTCTTCGTTTTTACTAACCAAGTCCATTTTTTAATATCTTGAGTTTTCTTTGGTTTTCGTTTGATTATAAAAAAAAATGCTGAGACTCTTATTGCTTCCTTCAATGTATTAATACCACAGTCTCCACTCACAGGTTTTTGCCTGTGTTGGTCTTAACAGAGCATTGCACATTGGACGAATAATTCCAGGTAGAAACGTGATCATTCCATGAGATCTGTGTTTGATCTGTTAAGGTTATCTCATGACAAGTTAAGGGTCCTTCAGTTGTAACATATGAAGATGTAATATCTCTCAAATCCCTGATGCAAAAAAAAAAAGGAACTATTTGAATCAGTCTTTTTCTATACTCTTCAACAGAATTGACTGCCTATCATATCTTTACACATCTAATAAAAATAAGCCGTCACCAGCTGAACAGGAAAATTTCTTTTTTTACCGGAGGGTATGGACTTAAAATCTGGCTTTTTTTGCTTTTAAAGGTTAAAGAAAAGATATTCTCTTCAGAAAGACTTTCTAGTCGCTGCTCCAGCAAACAAAGCCTGAGGACTGCACCTTGAAGCAAGCAGATTGCACTCTCAGAATATTGGCACTCGCAATCACAATCAAAACTGTTCCACACACACTCTCAAGGATTGAAGAAAACAAAAATTTCTCTTCAAATCCGATTTTGTAAATGTTTCTCAATGCTATATCATGTGGGATAGAAGAAGTTCTCCCCATTTGCTGGGAGAGTTGGGGTAGTTGTTGTTTGTAGAAAGCAAGGGATGAGATGGCATCCTCCCTCCCTCCCACACACACCTACCCACATCAACACACCCCGACTGTCTCTGTGGGTCGTCCCAGGGGTCGTTTCCTCTGCCTCGAGACTCACAGAGGTCAGGAGGTCGATGAGGATGAGGCTGATGATGATGCAGAGGTCAAGAGGGGCCCTGCCTGGGGGGGCTACTCTCTCCGTGTCTTGCTTCTGTGTCACCTAGTACAGCCCCAGGGGTCATGACATGGACTCTGGAAAATGGAAAACCAGAAGGAATTAAATTTAAATATAAACCATGAAAATGAGGAGTTCAACTATGTTGCTGTGATCAGGGTAGACAGGTCATGATTTGATCAACATTTGAAAATAAAAATAAAATCAAACAAGTGAAATCTTTCTTTGATTGGTTGTTAATATTGCTGCTCCACAACGAGGGCCATGAGGCATCGTCATAAAGTTGTAATCCTTGTCCATTCATACCGCCTTAGCAGTGTCCCGACACACTAGAATCACAAGAAATGAAGACAGGCATATGATCAGTCCACCGTGCCTAATCTTGTGTGGCATTAAGAGAGATACATAGGGGGTGTTACTCGATCTTGAGCCAAACAATAGTTGTTGTTGCCTTTGGTGGTATCTGCTCATTGAGAAAGACCAACCAATGAGCCGATTTACCACAGGGTCTCATAGTCATAAAGATGACAGAATAATTAACAGGAACAGGTTCCACCCTACAAACTGCATACAGATGATTAATTTCATTAAAAAAATAAATACAATGATCAATTTCATTAAAAAAATAAATACAGTCTCTCAAACTCAAAAGAAGAACATATTGACCCCAAAAAGAGATGATTTACAATGACAAGAAAAATAACACACCTCTCTCTTTCTCTCCAGACAATTAAACAAAAAAAAGTCTTGTTCCCTAACAACTCTCTCACTAACCAATCAAATAAACAAGTCCTGGTCCTACCTCCAACATCAGCCGTCCTGCGATTGTTCTCCTCAAAGGCGATGATGGGATGAGTGCCAGGTCCCAGCGAGACGACGGCCCCCTTGCCCCCTGGCCCCCCACTGCCACTGCTGGAGTCCAGTAGGTCAATGTAGTCCTCAAACTGACCGCTGCTCACTCCAATCTGCCGGCTCTGCTCCTCTTCCTCTTCTTCCTCCTCCTCTGTCTCCTCCTGAGAGGACGACTGTCCCGACTGGTAAGGCTCAGGGGTGGACACGGCAGGGGCCGAGGGCTTCTCTTCCTCCTGGTAATGAAGGCTGATGCTGCAAGAAGAGAAAGAAATGAATGAGCTTCCTTGTGAGGTTTGGAGATTGGATTCAAGTGTTATCCTTTTGTTTTCTACTGGTTTTGTTTTTGGTTGAGTTGAATTGAACAGATTCGTAGGTGATTGAGGCCAGTTTGGTCTGTTCAACATAAATCCCGGGAAAAGAGTAAATTCAGAGGAAAGAGTCGTGATGATCAACTGTTTGGGTAAAGAGAGCAAACTTGTCCCCAAAAATGTCAAGTCTTGATCTGTGTAAGAGCTCAGTGTTGGTGCTGCCAATAAAACACTGAGAGGAAGAATTAACCCTGAAATCAGATGTTATGTAACAACCCCTCCCTCCCCACAAAATAATGTGGGAGACCATACCACCATAAAACTAAAAATACACACACTATAAAGTATCATACTGCAATAAACTGCAACAGCATTTCATGCAGGGCCGCCTCAATAACGGGGCAACGGACAATCAGGAGAGATTGAGTGCCCCATCTACAAGCAAACCCTACCTCCCCTCTAATCCACAAGAGAGCTGTTGACCAGCAGGAAGGGACAAGTGGGGTCTATATGTCCTCATCCAACCTCTGTCACTATTGCTAATGCTACACAGTGGGAGTCGGGTTAATGGAAACTCTCTTTAACTTTAGATTACTGTTTAAAAGAGTAAACTGATACAGACATTCCCGTTTGTGGAAAGCAACAGCAAAGTCCTATGACTATATACAATTCTGGGCACCAAGTACCTACAAAAATGTCTTTTTTTTTTTCGGGGTAACCCTAAACTGAGCATAGTGCACTGGGAATGGAATCACTTCACTTTTATATCTTCATACTTAATCCTGTGAAATATTTTAATTTCAAAGCCCCGTTAAGAGGAAGAATTTTAACACATTTTTTTTTCGGTGTATGTGAAAAGAGATGGAGTGTGATCCAGTAATGGAAATACGCGATATAAGTACATGTACGTTATTTTAAACTGAGTCTACCAGACCCCAAAGTTTCATTATAAAAATGTGATCCGTCCCTCCTCCCCACCCACACCACACTGGGTTGTCGTCCCCACGATCACCCGTACAATCCACCACCACCAAGGCACGAGCCCTATCAGGAGAGGTAATCGGCGGGCAGACACCGAGATCAACAGGGGAAGTAATCTGCACACACACACACACACACACACATTTACACACACACACAATTCACAGCGCTTTGACAATCCATAGTATTCACATTCGCCTTGACAGCTTAATGCCCATTTTATTGTCATCGTTAATACACGGTCAGACGACTTGGGGTTTTTAGTTGTCTCCTACAGGTATTGAGGGATAAATCTGGGTTTAATTTCCCTTCCCTCCGCCCCCCGCCCCTTCCCTCGCCCTACGCTGTCAAGCAACACACACACACACACACACACACACACACACACACACACACACACACACACACACACACGCCAACACGAGCATCCACCCACCCTTCAGCCTTTACCCCTTCCGCACCTACACAAACACACGACAAGACAGACTGTCAAACCCAGGATTCGAAAGACGACGCTTCCACTTCCACCTCATCATCCTGACACTGACAGGCCACGGCTCTCTGCTGTGACCAAACACATTCTACAATGTAAAACTCACAATAAATGACTCACCCAGGCATACAGACGGCTGGTCAAAACTGAATCACCTTGGATACAGACAATGCTTTCAGACAGTCCAATCATCTCCATTCTCTCTCTCTCTCTCTCTCTCTCTCTCTCTCTCTCTCTCTCTCTCTCTCTCTCTCTCTCTCTCCGGAACTGGGTCTTACACTGATGTCAGCCATCAATTCCTCCGTCTGTCAATCTATTCATTCATTCATAAATCCATCGATCCACCCAACTAACCACCTTTCTTCTGTCTATCCACCAATCCATCGATCTCTGGCTGTCATCAATTTAAATATTTGTTTTAACGTACTGTTTATGATACACCATGCCCTCCACGTCAACCTTTCTACCCGTGTAGCTAATAGAGAATCAATATCAACATGAGCTGAAGATATACAGTATCTCTAGTGTTATAAGAACTATTAGACTATGCTTATACTCTTTCCCTTCTTAGTGAGTCAGGATCTCGATTCCTATCTTATAGTGAAAATCCGTCCGTCCGTCGCGCCGATTGCTCTGACGCTGCTCTTCCGACCCCACCCTCCGCCCGGGCTGGTCCAGCCACTATCTGGACATGCCGGCCTGTCTTCTGTGGGCTGATTTATCTCATTATTATTAATTCACATCGTATATTATACCAGGTACCGTGCTAAGGTTGAACCAAGGCCAACAAGATTCAACATACGTCTTATTTCTATTGTCCAGGCTGCATTCGTTATGAGAGATCCAAAGGAATCTGAGCTTGCTATGGCCATTACAGGCGAGAGTTCAACGTCTCAAATTTATGTTGAATGTATGAAGGTTGAGTTTGTTGTTAATCATATAAAGGCATTAATTGTCTACACGCTGTAAATGTGTTAAGTGATGTTTAAGTCATTATTATAGTCGTACACGAAACGATACAGACAACTGAAATAAACGCCTTCAGTATCAAAGAAAACGGGGGAAAGCCCCTGCTCTTCCCCCTCATCTCCCCTCTTTTTATCTTTGGATTCCTTATAATCTAATGATTTGGTTTTCCACAGGTACCTAATTTGGTGACACATACCAAATTACAAACAAACACTCCATCTCTAGGAGGTCAAAGCTCTCGGTACAAGTAGGAGGAGAGAATACCAAATACCATGCGGATTCAGAAACGACCCCAATGACCTTTCACATTTTTAGCTGGTCCAGCACGGTGCACGTCGAAAACAAAACAGGCACACAGAACACACGAGGTGTCGCTCTGACAGCAACAAACAAGTCAGACTGCCTCCTCTCTCCCTCCCTCCCCCCCCCCCCATAACCCCCGGACCCATCTCGTACTTCTCTCAGAAAAAAAAATAATACGATCTTTCTTAAATTAAATCAATGGCAATGTTTTCAAGTAGCGCGGCTGAAATCACTGAGAAGAGCGAAATAACTGTCTTTTCATGTACGCACAAAAGCGCGCTGAAAAAAAAAGTGATGAAAGATCCGATTATGATCAAATCCACAAAGGGGATGAAGAGAAAAATCATGAAGAACCAATTTGGAATGTCCCTAGCTTTTCGTAATAGTACATATAATTCCTCTAGTTTTCTTAGTTCAACACCCCTTTCATGCTGGAAAGATCAAGTCTGAAATGAATGTAAGAATTTTCAAATCCTTCTGAGGTTTCGTTTAACTTTAGCGTTTTAAAGAGAGAGAGAGAGAGAGAGAGAGAGAGAGAGAG
This sequence comes from Melibe viridis, assembly GCA_039654465.1. Taxonomy (NCBI): domain Eukaryota; kingdom Metazoa; phylum Mollusca; class Gastropoda; order Nudibranchia; family Dendronotidae; genus Melibe; species Melibe viridis. The sequence continues at coordinate 38 of JBCIKM010125382.1, read as the reverse complement.
AGAGAGAGAGAGAGAGAGAGAGAGAGAGAGAGAGAGAG
>JBCIKM010125271.1:0-13998 GCA_039654465.1 Melibe viridis | reverse complement strand
ACTCACCTCGGCACTGTGTCTATACTATTTGCTATTCATTTTCATCTATTACCAGTGCCTGCTCCTCTTTTCTTCGAGGTTTCCAAAGGAGGTTCTGGTGTGTGGTGCTGGTTGACGGCCAGTAGTCACTACGATCCGGTCAGTAAGTACAAAGTACTAGTAGGAAAAGGAAAGTTGATGTAGTAGGCATCCTTGACAGACTCACGTTTCCACCTCAAATGTCTCTGAGAGCTGGCCAGCATGAGCTACCCTGCTTGTCACCCCTTGATAGGTGAATGAGAGAGACACATTTTTCGAATATATGATAGCGCCTTAGGAGTTTCCAAAGGGTGTCTCTATCCCCGCTATCAAATGCCTTTTTGTAATCAATAAAACTCATGTACAATGGTGAGTTCCATTCCAGTGACTGTTTTACAATGATTCGGAGGGTGACTAAGTATCTAATTTGCACATGATCTGTTATCGGGATCCTGCTTGTTGGTCTCTTAGTCTGGGGTTAACTGCCTGAATAACAAGAGCCATATTGACTTCATACTCCTTGATTTTTCTAAGTCATACAAAATTGACCACCACCCAAACGTTTATTATACTATGGTATCTCAAATAACAATTTAAACTGAATAAACTCATTCATTCATGGTAGAGAACTGTCTTGGTTGATGTTATGGAATCTGATCAGGCTCAGGTGTAATCAGGAACCCCAAGGTACTGTTTTAGGGCCCTTTTTGCTTTATTTAAAGAGTCAAATTTTCAGAAATTGAATCAATATCAATAATTAATTCTAAGGATATTCCAGCCGCCACGCTTTCCATTCATAAAATTACTTGCTGTAATTTGATTCTCAACATTATTTATCATTTCATTTATACGTACAGACCTGGTTTTTAATCGTCCATTTGTGACGATATATATATCGTATATCATTATTGAATTAAATTACAAAATATAAACAAAAGAACACTGAAACAAACAAAAAAAATGACTTTCAAAATACTGGGCGCAACCAAGGCCCACAATCACAAAAATACAACAAACAATCAAGACACCATGATTTTATGAATATTTATTGCAGTTCCTACAGATCTACATCAAATACATTTCAATACTGGTTTGCAATAATGCACTGTTGCAAAAAAAAAAAAAAAAGGAAAACAAACCAAAAATGAATTAAAAAAAAAACCAAAAACAAAGAACAATCCAAACATCACAATATAACTGAAAATTTTCTCTCACTCAATGTTTAACAAGAGGAATAATGTCTGATTTGAAATGGGTAAAATGTAAAACTTAAAACCTATAGACCTGGGATCATTGTTTCTGAGGTAGAGTTTGAAAGAAATGCAAAACAAGAGTCCATGCCTGCAAAGCATTTTCCACAGTTCATGTTGGGTGGAATAATACAAACTCATATTTTTCACAAGGAAAGAGTATAACTAAAGACCATGTCAAGTAGATGTGGAATTCTCTAGAAATGATGGTGAGAGAGATTAAAAAGCTTAAAAAGGAGACAAAATGACTTTATTTATCACAAAACTAGTACTGGTCCCAGCAGTAAAAAGAACATTTAAAAAAATGAATTGCAATGTACTGCTCAGGATCAAGGAATTCACTTAGGCCATAATGAAAATGTCTATATTATGTAGCGGACACACAGTCTATGTCATGAACACAGCAATGGCAGTTCAATGGCTTAGTTGGCAATGTGTTATTCACCCAAGCTGCATGCAGGGTGTGCGTTCAATTCCTACTTAATGATTTGTGCAGCAAACCAGAAGAGCTTCCATTCTTATTTGAAACAGATAATTAATTACAAAACATTCATACTTCTGAAGTCAATAAAAAACCCAGACCAAATCGTTTAAACACCCTTGATTTCAGAACTGACCTCATACATCCTCACCATTACATACCATTAACAAGTCTTTCTTGACATCAAACTTGATGTGAGGTCAGACTCTCATCATCCAAAAAATCCAAAGACAGCCTCTTAAAACCGGCCTCCAGTTCTAGCCAGTGGCCGAGGGTCAGGAGTTTTGACTCAGAGAACATGGGGCCAATCAGCTGTAGGCCGAGGGGCAAGCCTCGTTGGGAAGATCCCAAGGGGAGGCTGACGGCTGGAAGACCTGTCATAAGGGGAAAAAAAGTAAGATTTACAATATGAGACAAGCCCTTATAAAAAGTTCAATTCTTTTAAATTCTCACATCAGGGAGAGTTTTCTTTGAAGTGTCCAAAGAACAGCTATGTATCTTCAAGTAGAAAAAAAAACTTCAAAAAACTATGCAATCCATCACAAAGCATGACAAAGAAAGATTTCAAACGGCATACAGGTAGAGCAACTTTTATCCCCAAGCAACAAGAAAAGATAGCTATGGCATGCAATGCTGAACAGTTCATTTAAATTAAATAGCTTAAGGTCTAACAGTAATTTCCACAGATCAATTGGTAGTTCAAAAATCTTATTGATTGATCACAATCACTCCTATGTCTAAATTCAACAAAACTGTCTGTCCTTCAACAATTATCCAAACTCATCCACTCCAAGATCTCCAAAGTCACCTTTAGACTCTAGCTGGACACTTTATCAAACTAATAAAATTCTTCATTCATGTCAAAAATAGTCATAGGCAGAACCCAATTTGAGATATGAGGAACTAATATTTTGACTTAAATAATAAAAAAACTGCAGTTTTTTACTTTCAAAGTTGTAACAATAACTACTTGAGAAGAATGGCTTTAAAACCAAGGGAAACTGCCATGGAATCATAACAACCTAATAATTTTTTCCCCACTGGTCTTCTTTGAATTCTATTAGAGTTGCTAATGAAGCCAAAGTTAGCCAGTAGGTACATGGTTTATTAATCAATTTTCAAGAAAACTGTAGACAGACATTTTCCCTGATCTCAAAAAGTGTAAACCAATGCTGGTCAGCAATGATGGCATGTCACACAGTGAAGGCATTTTGATGCCATCCAGGAAAACTGTATTTATATCAATGCTTAAAAGACATTTCAATCACTATACCACAATTATTTCCCTTTGAGGATTCAACAAGCTTGATGCAGCAGGAATATCTGTTTGCATTTTGTGCCCTGTGATGTTTGAGCTGCCTAAGGAGGGTCTGCCTACCAAAGTCTTGTGACACTATCTTATATGCAATAGGCACTTAGCTGGAAAGTACTTAAATAATTTCAAAATGAAAATATTTCCTTACCAGCCAAATTACAAGCCAGCACATAGGAATCCAAGAGTCTGCACCTTGCTTGGTTTGACTCTTCAGAAAACCATGCATAGTCCGGAGCATCCGACACACCTGTGGGTGTCAGTAGCAGGTCAACCCCAGAGTTGAAAACGTTCCTGAAATCCTGCACCACCAATCGTCGGACCCTCTGGGCCTGTACAAACATGCTTTCATAGTTTCTGCATGAAAAGGAAACACAAGATGAACAATTTTTCTATGCAAAGCACTCTCTCACGTTTCAGATCAATAGGTGCTACTTCCCTCAACAAAGGGATGCTATATGTATCAATAACAACATTAATAAAAAAATAAAAAGCAATGGCCATCAACCATAACAGCATAATGATCCAGGAAGACTCAGGATCTTTAAGCCCCCATTAGTTTATAAAAATAACTAGTATGTCAACTTGTAATCCCGCATTTATGTGCTGTAAGGCATGAAAAGAGGGATGACCTCTCCACTGCAAACAAGACTACAAAATCAGGACACAACTGAAGAGGAGGCATAGTTGGACTATAGCTTCGAAGCAAGAGTGAAAAACATAGAAGTAGAGCCCACCATGTAATTAAAGCCTCTGACCACAACTCCCTGGTGGCTAGACCCAAACCTCCATGTTGTAGGAATGGGTGTGTGTGTGTGTGTGTGTGTACACATGCGTGCACCCAAGCATGTACATGCTTCATTGTATAGATAATGTAAGTGGTTTAATGCAAAGAGGTCTTTGGTGTTTGTGACCAATATTGATCTTGTGTCATGTCGGGTCTGACTTGGACTCTCAGAGTTTTAGATGTCTTTCAGTTCAGATGAACTATGAGTATGTGCTTGTTGCTTTTTGTTTGTGTGTGTTTGTGTACCTCTGAATGGATAGTCGTCTTGTCTGACTAGTGTAAGCTTTTAAAATTAATTTTCCATGTTTCTAAATCATTTACTGTGCCTTACAGCATCAGTGAAAAGAAGAATTTGCTATTGTAATAGAAGGTCTTACCTTTTGAGGAGAAAGTAGTTCCCAGCCATGATTCTGCCTCGTACGACACTGTTGAGTCCTGACAGGCGAACCTGGGCAAAAAGTTCCTCAGTCGATTCCTCACTCCCAGTCCGCAAACCTTTAAAGAAAATGGAGCGGGCATGAATCCCCATGATGTTGTGACATTCTTTCAAGTTTTCAGCCGCATTTCTTATTCAAAGTTTCCTTTTGTAAAGATCATGATTTTGTTCTACTTTACTTTAATTAAACCCAGGTTAAATTTGTGTCCTCTTCATCTTATCTCATTAGGCAAGAAAAAACATCATGTTCTCTGGAAAAGGTTTTTCTCACTTTATGTCTGTTGTAGTGTGCCTGATGATGTGTACATGGTCTTTGTCATAGCCATTGACAGCTGAAGAGTTTATCTCAACTCACTGAAGATTGCAAATTTCTTTTTTTTTTTCTTTTTTACATAAGCTGAATACTGGGCATATATGTGAAGTATTGAAAAATTAATTGAACATTCTAATTTTATTCAATCCATACCTTTTTTTCAATACCTAAACACAAGGCAATACAAAAAAATGTATATTTACATATTTTTGTTACTTTTTTTCACATGAATTCTCAAAAAACTTATTGTACTTCTGGAACAATTTGCTAGTCTTTAATTCTTCAAATAAAATCTGAAATAAAATGAGGAAAAACCCCAAGAGTTCTGTTATCTACCTTTTGTGTATGTCTGTAAGTCACATGCGAACCATCAAGCATTCAAAAATATTCTAATCAAAGTGATTATGGTCAGCACAATGTTAAAGGTTTGCCAAGTTTGAGTTTGAGCTCATTATCAAAGAAAGTCCCCTAAGATCCAAGAACGATACAATTAATTACTGATCAACTCCTGCCAACCTTTTTGTGAGATAAAATAATAGCTCAAACAAATGATGGCCTTGACAACCCTGCATTATTGAGTAGTATTATAGAGGGTATGTGAGGTCAAAGGTGGAGTGCTGAGGGGTGTCTCAGCTGACCAAGCAACTAGGATGCACCGTAACATGGCGCAGTCATCCTCAGTGTGTTAAAAGCCAAAGAAAATACAAAAATGAGGACAGCAATGCTTCTGATCACTCAAAGGAATCACACACTTATAACTTACTTACTTACTAACTAACTTACTTGCTTGCTTACTTACTTACTAAGTACACAATCTGGCGATCTCAGTCTGATTGTCAACAAAGGATTAGATTGATTGAAGAGGGAAGAAGCTTTTCCAGTTTGATTACACCCATATCTCTGCTACCACAAAGGGAGTCATTTGTTATTAAAAGGCTCATAAGAGAATACAGAATTGTAAATGAATAAGCAGTAAACTAATTAATTAAAATTACATTCAATTTCATAATTAATATTTCCTACCATATTCTATTCCATCATAGCGGTTAAAGTTGGAGGCTACATCGCAGGCACACAAAACAGAGTAGCATGAGTTGTAATATTCAAAGTGAGGCAAAGTCACTTGTGACACTTTCGCTCCTGCATTTTCTAAGGTGTCCGCCATATTTCTCCACAGTGACAACATATCCTCATCTAACAAAGGGACGTGGTACTCCTGGGTTAAGAAAGAAAAAAGGAAGACATACTTTGAACAAGAATTATAAAGTCACTAACACAAAGTGATCTATCAATTCAGGAGTCACTAACACAAAGTAATCTTTCAATTCAAGAGTCAAGAACACAAAGTAATCTATCAATTCAAGAGTCACTAACAGAAAGTAATCTATCAATTCAAGAGTCAAGAACACAAAGTAATCTATCAATTAAAGAGTCATGAAAACAAAGAAATCTATCAATTAAAGAGTCATTAACACAAAATAATCTATCAATGAAAGAGTCAATTACACAAAGTAATTTATCAACTAACAAAAAAAGCCAACCCCCCCCCCCCCCAAAAAAAAAAAAAACGAGGACAAATTAGTTCAGCAGTCTCGCTCGGTACCCTCAAAGAGACAAGACTAGATTATCCATCAGGCTTACACTTAATTCCAGCAGGAATCACCAAAGCCCTACATGTGAGCAAAGTGTGGCAAATAAAGTCCCTTGCCAAACAGGATTGGGAATACCAAAGCAGGGTTTGAACCTGGGTCACGTGTTTTGCTACTCTGAAGTACCAAATAGAAGAGGTGTGGTAGGAATAGAGGGAGTGGGAGGGTAGTGGTGGTGGTGGTGGGGAGGGGGGGTGTGTGTCGGAGAGTGGGCATATTGACCAATTTTCAATAATAGAAAGGGGTGCGCACATTTTGCACATTGTAATTATTTTTTTGTAAAGCTACCAACTTGATTCGCACCACAGATCAGTCTTTGGAATGAGTGCTGCGCAGAGAGCAGCTGTTCCCAACCTTTTTGCACTCGTGACCCCCTACCTAAAACAAAAAAATTGTCCTCTCTTACATTTTTTGCTAAGTAAGTAAGTAAGTAGGTTTGCAAGGAATTACGGAGGTAGGTAAGAAAGTAAAGTGTAAGGCAGGTTTTGTACTTCAGACCACCTGATTTCTCTAGCGGTGGCGGATGGTGGAAATGGAAAGGAATGGGGCAGGAAGGACAATATGGGAGTCAGCATGGCATGCAGCTGCAGACCAACCACAATGGAGGGCTGATGTCCAAGCCTTGTGTGCCTCCTAGCAATGAGAGAATTAAAGAAAGGTAAGGATCTCTCAAGATATAAGACTTGTAAAATTTACCTTGGGAATCCCAACATGTACATTTGAAAGGTCCAAATCAGGATCAATGGTGAATGGAGTGTGTTTGTCTGGTACTGTTGTGGAATCTTTCACGTCATGTCCTGCCACAGCATCTGAGAAAAAAAAAAATAAATGAAATTTATATGGAAAGCTGATATATGCCCCACACAACACTTACTTAAGGCCCTTCAGAGTAGAATGAGTTGTAATATTCAAAGTGAACCTGTCAAATTGTCTGCAGGGAGAAAAGTGAACTTGCACCAGTTAGGAGGGATGACATGCTGGCATTTGGACAGGTATTCATCCACACCTGAGATGAGTTAAAACAAAAACAACACAATGGCTCGTATGGGGATGGGACTCTGAGCCTTTAACACAGCAGTATAACATTATTAACCCTGTTGACAAGATCTATCCATGCTACTAGGTAGATACTTTTTTCCCATCTTGAGAGGACATACCAACAATCCTCCCATAAAAAAAAGTGCCAACTTCCTTCAAGGTAGTACAATAAATTTGTTTGAGTCTGAGAAAACCTTTCAAGTTGTGCAGAGCATCAAAATGAGCTAGGAGCTATTTTAAATGACAAGAAACTCAGTTGCAGCCTTATAGCTCCTTCTCTCCACCACCATCTGTTCGCTAATAATAATATAGCATTTGCAGAGTGCATGGCAAACCTGAATGCCCTGTTGGGTTTCCCAAGCACTATTCTCATTTCATCTTATTTCCATTAAAGAATTACCAGCCCACTCTCACTCTCTCTCTTCATCCAGGAAAGTCAGCACTTTGGTAAGCACAGTTCAATCTCTGGTCTCAGTTGTGACAAAACAAAGAAACCCCCCTTGTGCCTGTCACCAACGAAGGTAGTGCAATAAAAAAAATGGCTGCGGCTAAATTTTTTGTCTCTAGGCCCTACTTAAATGGAAAATATTGATTTATGAAGTTATCTCTGTCTCAATCAATATAAAATTTCCCACAGATATTCCTTGTTGTGAAAGTTTTGATTCAACATCCTATAGGTGTCTCTGGGTGGAGGAGTTTGGTACTACACAGACCAACAGGCAGACAGACAGACAGACAGACAGACAGACAGACAGACAGACAGACAGACAGTAGAAAATTTCATACTAGATGAGGTCATTTTTAGTGTCAAATTGTATTTTGGCTTAGAACATTCCTTTAACCATTAAAGATTCAATCTCAAATCACATAAAACACTTTTTACTTCAATAATATTTTTTTTCATACCAGTCTAATTTCAGTTTTTTTAAATAAAAGAGAATTTTTGTTCATACAACTTTACTCGTTAGGGTATTTTCAACCTTTTTTTTACTTTCTCCCTCGTCACCATTTTAGTAACTTCAAACGTCCATAAATCTGCTTGTAATTAAGATATCTGCAGAACTAAAAAACCAAAATAACCAGGAAACACATTATAAGAATAAGCACTGAATTAAAAACAAAAACAAAACCCGAATGTTTGCCAAATGACTAATTAACATCCTTACTTAACATAATTGCAGCATCCTCCACTGTCTGTGTACAAATGGCGGGCGTGTCCAAAGCGTTGTGTAGAGGGATGAGGCCGTGTCGGGAAAGCTGTCCATAGGTCGGCTTAAACCCCACCACACCACAATAACTGGCTGGAATCCGCACTGAGCCCCCGGTGTCAGAGCCAAAAGCACTGGCAGAAGACAACATCTGCATACCTTAATCTAATACTCATGGAGCTACCGTTACATAAATCAAGATCTTCAAATACCAAGGATTTTCTATTAGACCTTAAAACAATCTGACAGAATAAAAGTTTTGTTTTTCAAATCCTAATCATTATGCAAAAATAAAAATATGGCTGTTTAATTTCAATTCTTAAAATTCAATAAGACAAAGAAAAGACTCCAACGTTCTACTTCAATATTTCATTTCTATGCTACTTGAATGCAGCTGGAATCAATTTGCTTTTTCCATTCATAGAACAGATCTATGTGCACTGTTGAAGCCAGTCAGAGCAGAGAGCTTTTAAAACTCCTTGCTAGCCAGGAGTTTTTTCTGTGATTAAATCGTGAAAAACATTCATCTATCTTTGGATCTGCATAACTGTTAAGTTACTTCACTTCTAGATTTTCTTTCCCTTTCTTGAAATCATTCAATTCAATTCAAAGCATTGCTAGTTGTCATTGAAAAAAAAGTAATGATGTTTACATGGACAATAACCATTTATGAATATGATAAAACATAAACATTTTTTAACTACATGCATAAGTGTTATATTGAAAAGAAAGAATAAAGGACAGTCTAGATGAAATAACAAGACAGAAAGAGACAGATAAGGAGCAAAGCAGTAACGCTCCTCAGTCATTATCTTTACAGTCATTTTAAAGAATAAATCAACTGATTTAGACATTTAAGTTAGTGATTAAACATCTTTGTATGACCATTCATTCAGACAGCTTGTGTCAAAACTTACGCCAAACAAGTCCCCACAGCAACAGCTGCTGCGCTACCACCAGAACTACCACCAGCAACGATCCAATTGTCATCTTGACCCGCAGCTTCCTTGAGGTTGCCGGCCTTTTCTTCCGTATCGAGTAATCTCACCAAATTCCATGGGTTTTTCACTGGACCAAAATGACTGTCCGTGGACCCTGCCCTTAATCATGTGAATAAAAATCATGATTGTCATATAGTTGAATAATGAAAACAACCCACAGGCAATCTTGAAAATTTTCTGATGAAAGCAATCTGCCTTTGAATGCCTTTGAGAAATGGAAGCAGATATTATTTAGAAATGACTTGACGATTTTGAAAAGAAAAAAGACAGAGCACTAAATATTGAAGTGAAATGAAATATCTATAATTGCGTTTTTTGTTGTTGTTTTTTTATCCAAGCACGTTTTCTTCTTTTTGATCAGTTCATGTGTGTTTAATTGACTTTGAGACAATCTCAGGAAAACACTCTAGAAAATAAGAAAAGCTTGATGTGTACAAAAAACCCTGTACATATGAACTACTTACCCCATGGCAAACTCATCCATATTGGTTTTACCATTAACAATAGCACCATTGTCAAGACACTTTGAAACCATTGTAGCGTTATAAGGGGGAACATAGTTCAACAACATAGCTGATGCACAAGTGGTAGGGGCTCCTTTGGTGCAAAAATTATCTTTGAAGGCAACTGGTATTCCTTCCAATGGACGAGCCATGCCTGTGAAGAAGTGAAGAAGGATCACTTATAAATGAGAGAGACTGTGGCTAAGATGGAGTGGCGATGTGGGTAAATTAAACTGAAAAAAAAAAAAGAAAGATTCCTTTCATTTACTCTTTCATCATTAACATTTAAATATAAAATTAAGTAGATGCCAAATAGTTCATAAAAAAAAAATGACATTATCAAAGAGTAGACCTACCTAAAAATACCCAACCAAAACCCATATAACAACAAAAAAAAACCAACCCAAAAACCAACATCCCCTCCCCCCTCAAAAAAATAAAAAAAAATAAAAATAAAAAAATAAAATCCACAAACCATGTAAGCTTAGTCCCAAGAGTACACCTATCATCTACAAGGTCTTCAATCTTAGAACGAGGTGGTTTTACAATTTTCATGATCAATTCATGTCACTCAGTCACCCACAATAGAGTAAGGGTAGCTATGTGTAAATCCTAAAACTTTAATGACCAGTAACTCAAGTGTTTTTCATCTTAAGAGTCATGGCTCTTATCCAAAAAAGAAAACCTTCCACAGGGTGCATTAGCCGACGTTATTTTTCTCTTAAGATGCCAGTAAGAAAAAAACGTCACGAAATTGCACTTCAGGTATTAAAGACTAAATCAGGTCAAAAGGATAAAACGTTTACCTGTGTCAATGTTATACTGTGACTGCTCTATCTGATTTGCAACGGATTGAGGGGAATTTTGTGATATATATATATTCAGACTTGCTGTCTGTTGCACTCTTCCATAGCACTGTTCATAGAGCTCTTGAACGAGCATCAGCCTGTTTTTGAGCCGCACAAGAGCCTGTCAAATTAATGAAAAAGAACCAAAATCAATCAAGGTGCAAAATGAAAGCATTAGAAGAAAAATATGTACTATAGTCCGTTAAAAAATTCATGTTCACAGAAAACTCTGTAGCATCATAACCATTACAGAGAATTCATTGGAATTTTTCATGGTGCCTACAGTTTGCCATGATATTAACTCTAATTTTTTTCACTATAATACCTAAAGTAGTTTTTTATTTTGCTTCTTTGTGTTATATGAAAAAGGACAGCACTTGCCATGGTCAATGTTCTGAATGTTTATTGTATGAATTTCGCACACAGTGTTCGCAATGTTCTGAGCCTTGCCAAAATGTGAAACCTGCACGAGATTTTAATGAGCTGAAACTCAGACTGGAGATAGAGTGTACATGTGAGTGAATAGACAGCATCAATTTCATATTCTCAAGTTAAACCTTGAGAAGTGAAAGGAGTTGTCAAAAGTGTTTTTGAACTGGTATTCTTTTGCAATGAATTAAAGCATAAACAGTGTGAATCTCTCAGACATAGATTTGTTTTTTCCTACTTCTCTAGAGAGGACAAGAGAGGAAGCCATTATAAAAGAAAAGAGATTGTTTGTTTATTTTTAATTTAACAGCCCCACAACATATTGTTACTGCCCAGGAAAACTGTAGTATGTCAATCTAAGGAGAAGCGAAAAAACTATGATTATTTTGCGTGCTAAATAACATACTTCATATATTAAATGTTGAATAGAGGGAAAACAAGAACAGATATTTATACAGCACCAGGCTGGTTTGACTCACAAAGGGAAATAATTGCGGTATAGCGAATTAAAAAAACAACAACAACAAATTCAGATATTTCAGTTTTCAGGGACAGAAAAATCAACCCATTAATGTTTGTCTCAAAGGATGTCTTATGGAAAACAAGCAAAATTCATGACCCCCTTTCCCTCCCCTGAAAAATCAAAACAAAAAAAAACAAAACAAAAAAACAACATAAAACAACCACCAGAAAAAAAAGAGAGAAAAAAAGAAGGAAAACAAACATACAAAAAAAGCAGCAGGCAAGAGAAGGTTGACAACTTCGATAAAGATAAATTACATAGGGTCCCAGTGAATTACTATCACTCTTGCTTTGTATCAACAAAATAAAGAAGAAAAAAAATAGTTTCCATTTATTGACAAGAGGTGAATCGGGTCAAACACTGTAAAATTACTTTTCGTAAAATAAAATTAAACAAAAAACCAAACCCATTAAGAATACAACAAATGAAAACTGAGAATATAATTAAAAGAAACCATTAAATAAAACCAAAGCTAGTTGTCATGATAATTTTCCAACGCGATACCCCTGCAATGATTCAGTATTTGTGAGTTGTTGAAAGTTGATACCAACTTGATGGACAGAAAACAGTGGTGTGTGACAAGTCAACATATACAGCTTTTATGGTAAACTCTCAAACATATAGTATAGCGTCCACTAAAATGAAAATAAGGAAAAGATTAAACAAAATCGCCGCTGTGAGAAAACTGTACAGGTATACAAACTTGAAATTGAAAATTTGTAAGGTCATTATAAATCTAATGTTGCATGCTAAAATTCCAAAACCATGAATTTATATAGTCAAAGTAAAACTACCCATTAGTTTCTACATATTCACAGGCATTGCCTTGTGCCTATTCTACTCTGTTTCTCTTTCCCCCCCCCCTCCCCCAAAAAAACAAACAAATAACCTCCCAAAAACAAAACAAAAAACCCCCAAAAACAAACATTGCACTCTCCCTTTTTAATAAATTTTGCTACTCATTCAACCAATTACGTACTAAGTCGTCATTCATTTTCTTCTTCTTTCTCTCTTCTTAACCCCCTTTTGTGCTGGCCATAAAAGCAGCTGCCCCTTCCCTTGGCCAATCTCCCAGCGCCTCATATTTTCATCCATTCACACAGCACATGAAGACCCAGACCTGCAAGTTCTACCGATGTGACCTCAAAAGGGTCATGGAGAATTCTATATTTAATTACATTAATTCAGCTTTTCCAATTGCCTGGACTGATGACAGTACGAATTAACTTGACCCAACAGCATGGAGGCTTAAAAACTTGATTGTGATAAGATAAGGGACAACAGACATACATGCAAAAGAGAAACCTGAAAAATGTCAGGATCAACGTTTCATGCTATGACACCCTAAGACATCTTCAAAACTCATAAAATCAACTAACAAAGTAAGTACCTTAGTTAAACTAACCTGTTTAAGCGTCAAGGACGACATCTTGATTCAATTCTATTCTTGCAGACTCCGAATCAAACAATTGTCTCCAATGGCTTATTTATTCCTCACTTAGGCGACTATTTCATAATAGAAAAATTATCCAGCAGTTCGTTTTAACAATCTAAACCATAGTCCACTTTTGCTCCATGAGACTATTCGGTTTTTTTTGGGGGGGAGGGGGTGGAGGTTGGTTTTTGTTTTTGTTTGTTTGTTTTTTTTTGTTTTCTTTATGTTGTTTAGATCTTATCACTTATCATTTGTTTCGTTTTTGTGACTCAAGGACAAAACAAAGTGTGGCAGTTTCAACAGTTTATTATTTTCTTCTGTCTATTTTTCATTCAGCCTTTTAATTTTTTTCTTCTCTTTTCTTCTCTGTCAGAAGGCCACATGCGATGTTTAACCTTTGAATGCCTTTCATTGTGATATATCTTGTACATTTTTATATGGAAATAATTATATATTTATGGAGATCAAGGTTGTTTTCCGCCTTTATTCGTTTTGACTTTTTTTTTTTAAATTTCATACGTTCTTTGCATGACGAAACAACGCAAAGAAGAGATTTTCCCATGTAAAAATACAAAGGAAGAAAGAGCATTAAACTTTGACCGAGACCCTATTTATGATGGACCAAATAAGTGACTAAATCAATAAATAGAAATAGATAGATAAGAGAGATAGATAGATAGATAGATAGACAGATAGATAGATAGATAGATAGATAGATAGATAGACAGATAGATAGACAGATAGATAGATAGATAGATAGATAGATA
>JBCIKM010125270.1:0-24160 GCA_039654465.1 Melibe viridis | reverse complement strand
AGAAAGACGATAGCTTCAGTGTAAAAGAAAAGAACAGAAGTAGAAGAGCCCACCAGGGACTCCCACCAACCACCCGCTTTCTTTGCTATGCGCCATACAATAAAGACAAAGCCACAGAAAGTCGGTCCACCAAGATTTAAAGTGAGAAATCCGTTTGGGTCTAATTTTTCTTTAAGATAAACTGGAACCGGTTCCATTTCTGCTGTACACACTCTAGAAAGATTCATTTCGTCCTTTTTAAAGTTTTGGACTATAAAAGGGATGTTGAAAGTTCAGCTTTTCAACAGCACAATGACATACATACTAAATTGTTTTGACTCACCCCTGACATAACTTTGCACAGCTGTGCGTAGGCCTCCACAAACTTGGTTTCAATGGTTGCTTTGTCAAAGAAAATCTTGACCATCAACTTCAAATCTTCATAAGTCTTCACACCCAATTTCTTCATTTCCACGGCCATTTTCTCAAAGTTAGTTGGAGTAAGCCTATTCATGATAAAAAGCATGTCTCCTTCCAGAGTTCTTTGCTGTTTGAAAAATAAATGTAAAAAAAAGAAAAGATCAGAAATATTTGACTGAAAGAAAAAGATTGAAAAATCATTAGGAGGATCAAGAAAAAAGCATGTCATACAAATTTACCCATTATGATTCTCAATCTTCCCTTTAAAAGCTTTGATTTATCTGATGGCTAAGATTTAAAATTTATAAAAAGGTCTGGCACGAATGGCCAAATAATTTCGCAGAGAGAAACAAAATCCAAAACATTTTCAAGCCTCAAGAGATAACATCAATGCAGTTAAAAAGACAAACCTCATCTTTATCATCTTTCTTTTGTGGTTTCCAGGGGTTTTCACTTTGATGCAAGGTTTTTGCATCACTTGACATGGATATACTCTTGATGACTCGAGGTGTGACGGGCATTTCACCAGGACGCTGCCTTCCGCGACTGCTACTTTTGCCAATGGGTGGGGCATGCTGTTAGAGATATTTAACATTTAATCAGACTTGCCAACCTTACAAGACTAACAGTGGTATCAATATTAAGTGTAAAAAGAAGACCTGAAGAAGAGATTCAATAAAAATTAATCTGACAATTTTGGAGATCCCCCTTTATTTCAGCAAAAATATAGAATTTCAGACTGGAAGTGTACCATCTATCTTAAAATTCTTTGTAAGGTGTGTTGTTACTGTCAAAAGATAAATTTTCAATAATAACCCTGCAAACCATTGACCCCCTTCCATGACAACCTTAATATATATATATATATTCTGTGACAGACGTTGCACCATCTTCAAGCACACAGTCATGTTTAATAAATGCTTACTCTTTGATTCTGCCCAATTTGGAAGAAAGCTGGGGTAAAATCTGCTGGTCCTCCCGAGGGACGTAACAAGGAAGGATTTGGCTGATGAGCATATAGAAGAAAAAAATCAATATCTGCCATTCACAACAGAAATTACAAAGAATAAAATAGCAAAGCAAAAGAACATAATCTAAAAATGTTACTTCCAGTTAAGAAAAAGGTAGCCCAGAAAGGCCTTTCACTGATGTATGAACTACAGCGCTAAAGCTTGAGAAAAAATAATGTTTAGTGAATAATTATTACACTTTTTTTTCAACAGGTTAATTCAGCCTCTTTCCCTCACATCTTCATTATCAAAAATTAGTAATGAAATGAACATTTGTTAGGTTAACAATAGCATTGGCTTAAATTCTTCCAATAGACAGACTCATTCATAGCCTTCTAACACTTACCTTATCCAAAATGATATCTAATTTTGGAAGTCCATCTGGTTTGGTCTGAGATGAAGGACATTCTCTTAATTCCATCAAGTATGCTCTGTCATACACTAGTTTCCCCCCACCTATAATTTACAAACAAACAAAAGCATTAAAAAAAGATATTTAAGCTAAAACTGTGTCACACAAAAAAAGTCTAATACAACTCCTAAAATAAATAACCAAATTCTGTAGCAAGTTCAAAAGGTGCCGGAGCACCAGAAATTGTTTATAACCCAATACTATCCACAAGTTATGTCAACTAATAAGGCTTAGAAATGTTCTTTTGCCGATTAGTAGTATGTTGGATTTATAGTTGAAAAGTTTGTGCCGAAGTGTCTCCATACACCTTTGTTTCTAAATAGACACTACGATCAAAATTATTTCCACACAACAAAATAGAAGCAAATAGAAAATATGCTCAGTCAAGCAATGTATATCAGTGTGGAAGGCAAACCCATGCCTTACAAATATGAAATCAGGACATCTACCTCTGTCCCAACTTCCTGAACTATTCTGACATAACAATACTTACTTTTCTTCAATTTGGCAAATGCTTCAGCTTTGGACATCTCCACCTCCTCAATCTTAGGAGTTCCATTTTCTTCAAAGGTATTTTCTTTGTCGGTCTTTGAGAGCTCATCATCACTGATTATGTCCACAGGTTTATCATCCTGCTCAGATTTCACATCTGAGTAATCATCTTTAGGCTCACTGGCTTGTTTTTCTACCTGCACCCTGGTCTGGGGCACATCGCTCCCATTTTGAAGTTTTGTCATTTCAGGCTTGACAACCTCTATTTCTTTCTCAGCAACATAGTTATCAACTTCCTTAACAGGATCTGCCTTTTCAGGCTGTTCAACAGCAACAACTGGTTCTGGCAATGGAGACTTTTCCTTTTCGACAACTGGTGGCTTCTCAGCTTTCTTTACATCATTGTCTTCAGATGAAGGAGAAGCTGAGGCTTCTTCTTTTGGAAGACTTTCTGCTGGCTTATTTTGTTCTGCTATGCTCAGTCCTGATTCAGAATCTACTCCACTGTCTTTTCCCTGTAAGGAAGAAAAGAAAAAAGAGTAATTGTTTCCCTTGCTTTTCAAAGAGGGACTCAATGAAATTTCCCGAAGTGTTGAGACATGACCAAGCAAACAGATCAAAGGGGTGTGCAGTTGAAGGGACTGCTGGGAATAAAACAAGACTGGATCATGATCAGCATCCCCCCCCAATCAGCTATGCACTTCATAATACATCAATAGAATGGTGCTGCGTTGTGTATTCTAATGAACAGAATATAATATAGGCGCAGTGCCGATGCGAGTCAAAGCTCAATTGGCAGGCCCGCTGTTCTGGCAGTGGCCAGGTGAATCAGTGCCGTGGCAGGCCCTGGGTTTGATTCCCTCCTCCGACCTCTTCCTGTTTTTTTCCTTTCTCTTTGACTCACATCGGCACTGCGCCTATATTATATTCTGTTCATTTTCATCTTCTTCCAGTGCCAGGTCCTCTTCTCTTCATTTTTCGTTGTGTATTCTTTGGTCCACTTAAAAATTTCATAGTTGTGAAACATGATCTAAATTAAAACCCTGCTGTTACTTTCCCATACATTTCTTAATTTTGTTTTCTTACCTTAAGAATCCAGTTTAAAAAGAAAAATTTATTCACCCAGGGTATGCAACCATAGATTTTCCAATTAGGTAATACATGAACTTTGAAAAACCACTCATTTGTTGAGATAGTTCAAGGGCCTGGATTTTTAGTTTTATCCACAACAACACATATTCCAAAATATGATCTTGCATAAAAAATAAAAGAAATTAAATGATTGGGAGTTAATTTAAGTATCAGAAAGAAAAAAGACAATGAATAGTAGTAGTCTAACAATAACAAAATCAAAACATTTAACTCAACTTGCAAAAAATAATACTCAAAATAAGGCTATGTTGGGTTTTATGGTGGTTTTAGGGCGAGGGCCATAAAGATGCCCAACAGGAAAGCAAGATCAAAGAACAAGATCTACAATAAACAGCAGGGAGATGATTTACACACTAAGAAATCAATATCGCCTTCTAAAGAATTCCCCAAAATACATAACTGCCCCAAAATGATATACAATGGCAACAACTTATAACATAAAATGATCCCGGAATAAAGACCTTGTATTTTTTATAAGCAAGTTTTAAACGCTAGTTCAGTCCATTCCACCCCAAAAAAGAAAAGTTTTTATAAATTAATTATGGGTTGAAAACTTTGTTTTGAAAGTTTGCATGCAGAGATCATTACGTCTTAACTGTGTTTGAAATTTGAGCAATATCCATTCAATTTTAGATATTTATTCTTCGGTTTGTTTTTTTTTAGCATTTTTTGCACCAGAAGATTTGATGTATGAAATTTTAAAATAACTTGTTTACATTAGATGTTAAAAAAGTCTTCAATATGAACTAAATTTATTTGAACACACAAAATGTAACAATGATAAAATGTACAGATTCAATTTATAAAAGATGATCGAGGAAAGTTGAAAAAACACTGTTTTTTAAGTATCAGGGGTGTAAATGGTTCTAACAAACAAAAAAAAGTCTGAAAGTTAGAAACTTAAGTTCATTTTCATGCCCCCCCCCCCCCCCACCCCACACACACATACACACCAACATGACTTCAGGAAAAAACTTCCAAACATTTGTCATAAAACACTCAAGAGATTTACTATTGTAAGTATATATTTAGTGCTGGGGTGCACGCAAATTGATAATTGATATAAATGCACTTTATAAACACTAACACCGAAGCGCCCTGTGCGCTCTCTTTACCACTGATACCACCAAATATTGTTTGGGTTAAGATTGAGTAATACCCCATATGCATTTTTCATTATTCCATGTACGATAAGGCACGGTTAACTGATCCTCAGCCATCCCGCTCTACCTCAGTTTGCGAGGTGGCAGTGCATTGAGTGACGTTGGCAGTGATGCAGGTGAGAGTGTAAGGTATTTATATAAATAATTAGGAGATTTTAAAAGTGCCCATGGTTGTTCACTGATGATGCACGGCGGGCGCAAAAGAAGAAAAGTGAGCAATATTTTCTTTCTTTAAAAGAAAAAACAAACATCTCTCCCATGGATTTAAAAAGTCTGGAACTCCCAACTGAAGTCGGAAAATTTACACCCCTGACCTACAAATCAACCGCCTGTTGACGCACAAGATCTAAGTAGAAATTTAAATGAGACAAATTGCTCTCACCGACAATACAAAATTTAAAAACTGTTAAACACAATACAGTTATTAAGGAAAAACATTTGTAGGGTTTTTTTGTTTGTTCTTTGTTGCTTTTTTTTGTTTTGTTTGTTTGGGGGGGGGGGGGGTGGGTTAGTAGGAAGTTCTAATCTGTTCACAAATAAATGGTTGGATTTTTTTTTAGAGTGCTTTATTTTATTTTATTTTTTTATCTTCTTACTCATGTACAGCTCTGAAATTTTGCATATACCCATGAATCGATTTAAACCCTTCATGAAATGAAAATAAAAAGAAAAGGAAAGGAATTTGCTTATTACAGCTACATTAAAATCGATCACAGGTATCAGAAAAGGATGTAAAGTCTTTTATATCGAATTTTCAGCTTTCCACTGTGAGGAAATCGGTTATAAGAAAGAATGTGTTCTTTTTATAACTAGAAACATTACTTTGATGAACAAATCAAACACTAAAGAGTACTTCACTGAGCGTGTCGTGTCAAACACCTGTTCCCTAAAAGGACAATGCAATCTGAGTTAGAAGTGTTCAGTTTATTTTAGGGTTTATCAGGTTATGAGGTATAGAGCAGGGCTGCCAGCCCAAAGCACAAAATAGTAATGAAAGAGTCAAAAAATAGAGACAAGACAAAAAAAAAGAAAAAAATAGGAATCAACCCTATTTTCGACGAAAAAGCATAAGCAAACCACATTAAAACTTAAATAATCAACCAATAAGAGATCTTGAATAGGTATCTTAGTTTTCTTGTTCAAACGGAGAAAATTTACATTTATAGCAGAAATGTTGAGGGGACCTTTTGTTTGAATTCAACAATTAACACATCTATATTTCACTGGAAGATATGATCAATGAAAACAATGGTGAAGAGAAGTTGTGAAGCCACACTTACACGACCTGACCAGATTGCGGGACAGAAGAATGGTCCAATAAAAAAAAAATAAAAAAAGAACAGAAAAGGATAAGATCCAGTCGTATGTCAATCAAATGATGTCCATCCAAGGTTATGTCCAACGGCATATAAATTTTAATTACATCCCTGTATTTGGTAAAGTTTCAGGAGGCAATGATTGGACTTTGTTTACTTATAGTTTGCCGAAAATGAAAGTAAAATCAAAGCACTACAGTCAGTGCTCCAGCGTAGCACATGAGTGGACATTCCAAAGGAGAATTAAAAGTCATTTCTGATTTTCGGATATTTTTAATTGCTTTTGTTTTCCTCTACAATCATTTTTCTTTCAGCGGAAACTGCATGAATTGAAGGCCTGAAGTCACAAAATTACCACAATACTGAAATTACGATCCAAAACTTATTAATTTCATCTAAATACATACACCCTGTGGTTGGTCAATGGCCTTTGAATGTCTCCACAGTAGCTTTTAACCACTATCTCAAAAAGTACCAACCAGGCAGGCTGTTGGATACTGATTATTATAAAGAGTATGAATTGATCTGAGATTTTCTTTCTCCTTAAACAGGTGTGCACATTTCTGACAAAGAAAACTTAATTTGACAGCTGTTTTTTCCGTATCCCAAATGCTGGTAGACGTAAAATACATAAATAGCAACTCCATATTCAACTTATAACTGTGGCAACCTTATAAGCGACAAATTTCTGTTATTCTGAGACGGGAGATTACCTTCGTGAAAGGCCAAATTCTGCAAGATTATTCGACAAAGATGGTGAAGACATGTTTTAGCAGAGCGTGATGTGTTTACAATTTGATTCTCACTAAAGAGGACAGTATAATTTATTTTTTATATAAATTAAAAGACAATTTTCTGGTTTTTGCAACAATGAAATAAAACTCAAAATTCATATTCAGTGATGATGAATTAAGGGCTGCACACAAAATTTCATAACTTTTTATCCAGCTGAGAAAAACGTGAACCGTGTATTTGTGAACAGACCATAGTTAGTGAAAAGAGTGCACATTTTAAGTCAACAATTTTAGCTAATCGAGACAAGAAAAAGAGAAAGTTCCCAAAAACCAGAAGATACAAACAGGACTTTTTAAACTAAAAGCACCCAGATTTAACTCCAGCCATTTTCATTTAATAGTGGAATGCAATAATTATGGAATGAAAAGAAGTTGACGATAGACCTTCAAAACCAACAATGCTTGCCTCACTGGGTACTCAATACATGGGCACAGTACAAGTACAGTGCAAAAATTAAATATAATTCATAATTTGGCACATTGGTTAACAATAACTCTCAGAGAAACAGAATTATTCAGAAACTAAAATTAGGTTGAAGAACATAACTGAACCATGTTTAAATGATTAACAGAATTATTCAGAAATTAAAATTAGGTTGAAGAACATAACTGAACCATGTTTAAATGATTAACGGAAAAAATCAGAATGGCTGTAACAATAACTGAAAAGGGACCATAACTCTCTTGGAAGTACCTCAGATGAATGTGACCCACTAGGGGACAGACCCCCATTGATGGAACAATCCTGTAAAATCCATTTAAGGCCAGTGTGAATGAAGAAGAAAAAAAGTCCTGTGATTTTCATTGCATTATTGTCAATAACACTTCACCAGTGATTCAAATTCTGCTTGGTAATTGAGATAAATTGTGAAGATTTGTGCAATAATTTAAATCTACAATCTTGTCGAGTACTTCAATATCTTTTATAAAATTTACATTAATTTAGAAAAGAACAGTGCCTTGGTTTTAAAGCCATTATGAAAGAATTGTTTCTCTTTAATATTTCCTCCTCGAAGAGTCCAAACCTTGATTTCAGTAGAGGATAAAAGCTTGTCTGTGGTGACTTCTGGTTCCTCAAGCTTCGCTTTAGATGATGAAGGTCCAGCCTTTTTAGCTTTCTTCTTTTTCTTTTTTTTAAGTTTGCTTTTGTCTTCCACCTGTAGCAAGTTTGGTACATGGTTTTATAGATGTACTTAACCAAATACAAGAAAAATTTCACACCTGCAAACATTTTACACATATTAATTTGACATTTTCAAAACCCTCCTCTTTAAGAATACGAGCGTTAAAATAATTCATGACGATCAAGACTGGACCATAATTAATATACATCTTAATAGTTCCTAGAAAGATTTTTCATCGACTTCTTTACTTTTAAAATTCATTGTTTGCTATGTTCTGGATCTAAAACAGGCTACTATTGCAATGGCACCATCCAAAAGTTTTAGGTAAAAACTTTCATTCTTTTCCCCCCAAGACAAAATCCATAGACAGTTGGCAAAGCTGACAGATACATATTATAAATACTTGCTAGTGGTAAGACTGTAAAACTGTTCACCAAAATAACGTAGGCATTTCAAATAAAAATTACCAACTTTTGTTTGTGAAAAGGAATGAGCGCTCATCTCAAAATGTAAAATCTCTCAAACTGCTGCTCCCTCTGAAAAGAGCTGTCCCTTCCCTTTCCCAGAAAAATCTAGACGATATGAAATAACATCCCTATTTCTGTCGTGACCGTTGCCACTGATTCTTAAAGGTACCTGTGAAGTAGCTGTACAAGATTCAATGTCTGTGTCTTTTAATGACGGTTTAATTTCATCTCTTGGAAAAGAAACTATGCCAGGAGCTGCTGTCTCTGGCAGTATCTCTGAGACTACCTCACAGCCACCGCCATTAATCTCAGTTGTGTTGTTATTCTGTGAGATATAACACACCTTTACAAAATCAACAATCAAATTAAATTTAACAGACAAGGTTATAATCAATGATGAAAAAATATATATTTATTTAAATACATAAAACTAAAATGCACAGAAGAGAAGATAAAACACACAAGGAAAAAAAGGAAAAAAACGGAGAGATTAGGAAATAAGATTTGAAGACATTTCACTTTTTTAACTTCTGAGCAAAGCATTTTGGGTTAGACGATACAAAGCAAGGATTACTATATTTCCTGTTTTTTTCTGCCTTGAAATTTTTTTAAATGCACACAAATGCAAATTTTTAGAAGAACAGTACAACGATACACAACATTCAGGCAAACTGACACATTCAGAGGTTGGCCACACATGAAACCAGGCAAAGGACAAAATGAGACTTACGTCAATAAAAGCATCCATTTCAGATCCTCCACTTTCTTTTCTGCTGAAATCTTTCTTGCCCTTTTTCCCTTTCCTACCATCTTTATTGCCTTGGGTGTTGGCTCCTGTGAAAAAGACAAGAATATGAATTTTGTCATCTATGGATTTGATGGATGAAATCATCATGCCCCCATATGTCCATAACTTTCAGATCTTACAATTCAAAAAAAATTATTCACTCTTGTTAAAAAAAAATATCTCTAAGCCTACAAACCTTTCATTATTTCAGCTCACCACCATCCTCAATATAATCTAATCACAGAGCTTTCAGAACGAGGAATTCCATTGATTGGTTTTCATCATTAAAGCAGATTAAAGGTTCATCATTCCGCTCTTTGTACAACTAACTTTTTACTGAACAATGAAAATGATTGAGAGCAATATGAGTCCCAAATCAAAACATTTTGAATAAAAATTTGCCTTGGATGGATGCAGGAATGTTTATCTTCATTCCAAACAAGCATCACCAAAACTGGTTTGAAACGACAACCTCAGTAGATCCACATGTGTTGTACCTGATGAAGATCTTTAGTTAAAACACTGTCTTCATTACAGTCAATGCTGCTATAGTCTGTAACCACCCATATTGTACTTGTATTGCCAAGCTTAGCACAGTACCCAAAGGTTTGCAAAGGTTATATATTTGTTTCTTGGTGGTTTTAGGACAATAACATGTAAAGGTCATGGAGGGGCCTCAAAAAGTAAGTAAGAATAAAGAACAATTCACAGAGTGGTTTAATCTATTAAAAGCAGATGAATGACTCATACTAAACAAAAATTAATATAAATCTCTAAAAACACAATGACAATACAGAAAGATAGTTTGTAAATACCAAAAATAATCTCTATAAATTTTAAACCCATCAGGGACTCCCTACAGACACGCACAAGAAGGCTTGATGAAGCCTTGAGTCATTTATGGTGCTAAAATGGATATAATGGCAGCTCAAGAATGGATATACCAAATGAACAAGCTTATAATATAAGGGTTTGCAACAACAAGTACTGCATTTAAACCCTTAATTTTATCCACAGAGCTTTCAGAACGAGGAATTCCAATATTTGGTTTTCATCATTAAAAACAGATAAAGGGTTCATCATACAGCTCTTTGAAAAACAACCTTCTTAAAGGAAATA
The DNA here is from genome assembly GCA_039654465.1 of Melibe viridis. Taxonomy (NCBI): domain Eukaryota; kingdom Metazoa; phylum Mollusca; class Gastropoda; order Nudibranchia; family Dendronotidae; genus Melibe; species Melibe viridis. Next base: position 13,925 of record JBCIKM010125270.1, on the reverse strand, counting down.
TGCAAGAGATGATAGAATGAACAGATCAATCCACAAACAGCAGAGAGTTGATTTAATTTACATTAAAAAATAAATACCCTCTCTAAAAACACATAACGCCACAGAGAGATGATTTACGAGGACAAAAGATGTCTCTCATCACAAAAATAAGCAATGGCCATCACATGTAACAACATTTTGGTCCAGGAAGCCCCAGGGTCATTAAATCCCCTTTGTGTACAAAAGTACTCAATACATCCAACTAGTGACCCTGGAGTTAAGTACCAAAAGACATGAAATAAGGGAAGATCACTGTAACCTAAACAAGACAAAAACTGGACTCTGGACAGAAAGGAAAAGGGGCAAAAGTAAGATAAAAAGCTTCAGTATAAAAGAAAAGAAACAAGTAGAAGAGGTACCAGGGACACCTCCAATCTCAATTCCCCAGTGGACAGACCACTGCAAAAGGACAGCAGTTGGACAGACTAAATGAAAAAGGGAAGGGGAACAAAAAAGAGACAAAAATACAGATATTGACAAGACAGCACTAACAAATTTAAGACTAAAAAAAACAACAATTTACAATATACAGAAATAGCATTTAACTAAATGTATCAACTCTGTGAGATTCTATTTCTGTAGCAGGTTGAAAAAGTCTTCTTTCAAGACTCTTAGTTCTAAGTTGTGGCTCAATGAGGGATAAGGTATGTAGATGGAAAAGAACATCATGGTGAATGCCAGACAGACGATGAGCTCCTCAAAGTAACCATTTATTCAAGTTATTTTTTCTTTAAGTCTTATGTGTAGCCTTAGCATACCAGTTAGATAGTTTTGTTTTAATGAAAGGCAATCTCAGTTACCCCATGTTGAGAGAAACATAGTATGTTTGAAGAGTACATATTGTATGATAAAAACAAAAAGATTGACTCGCTTGCATAATGAAGAAATCTATTACAAAACCTCACTAGATTGCTAGATCGCCAGGCTTGGATGAAATAGTCGGAAGTTCAGAAAGTTTCTAACCACACACGAGGTTAACCTACCATAAGTTATTCTTCTTACGCTAATTCATTCTTCGATGACATTTACAATTTCATTTCAAACAAACAGAAATAACGAACAGCCCAGATGTGCCCAACCTCACCGTTCCGATCATCATCACGTCTTTGCTTTTGGTGGTATCCATTAAAAGTAGGCATATTGAATGAACGAGCCTGTAAGCCGACGGCAACGGGCCGTGTCAGGAGGGGTCTACGTCAGCGATAACGAGCACAACATCACTTAAGCAGCGAGGAGTGAGAGGGTAATATGGCGGGCCGTGTACCACCACCACCGCCACCTCTCTCTCTCTCTGACTCGCAGCACACTCGGTAGGCAGCCTTCACTCTGTTCACTCGTGCCGTGCTGGCACACATCGCCAGTTCCTACGTATCTACATTCCTGACACGCAGAAGTCGTAAATGTACACACCCGTGAAGGCGAGGCGGATTCGAGCCACCACGAATCACGAATCCTTTTTTAATTATCATACACATACGTTATGGAGCATTATTTTGAGGTAAAATTTACACGAACGTTTCTTTGTCTCTCAAACAATATCAATAGCTCCCATTTTAGGTTACACCCAAACTTTAGAGATAAAAAAAATAAAAAAACTACCTATGAAACGAGCTGATAACACTTTAAAACGGTCATTATGTCAGGCCAACAAGAACAACAAAATAAGGGTTTGCCTTCAATACATACTCCTTAGATACTCGAATTCATTATCACTGCTGGGTTAAACAGATTTGTTTTGTGTAAGACACTATTTTTCTTCACCCGAGCGTGATAGAATTTAGAAGATCGTAATTAGATGAAGACTTGTAGGCATGTCTGGAAACTACGAACTCACAAAATTACAGCACGAAGTTTGATGGTCGTTTATCGTTAAATTAAAATGGCATTGAGGGAGAGAGAGAAAAAAGAATAGGTAACCACAACAAACAACAAAGAGATGATTTAAACTGTAAAAAAATCACAAAACCATAACGACAGCACGAAAAGATTAACAACAAAAAAAACAATGGCCGCCATCGATCAAAGCATGTGTCCAATAAATTCCATTAAATCCCCTAACTTGTGACCCTGCAGTTATAAACCAAAGGCATATAATGGCGGATGGCCACTAAAATACAAACAAGACAACCAAAAGAAAAGGGGATGTAAGAGGAAAGAAGTGGAAATAGAAGAGCCCACTGAGGTCAAGCATCAATCACTCGCAAGTTTACAGGACCTGATAAGGTCCCACGTCGCTTATAGTAAAAGAAACCATTACGCAATGGTGGATAATGAAAGCATGAGAAATAAACATACCTACCCGCGGCTATGGATGCACATATTAGATGCCTACAACACTTAAGGACCAAGTAGCCCAAGAAGAAATTACAAAAACACAATGAAGTTTCGCATCCCTTGAATTTTCTCAAAAGATAATCCCCTAACTTGTCTTACAGAGCATACCACAATGGGAGTAAGTAGGTACCAAGTTACACAATACTCTGCAAGTAAACCTATACTATCTTAGCACATCAACGAAGACAGCAGCCAAATGCCTAAGGTATCCAACTATCCAGTTTGCCTCCCAATCGGCGAGAGCACAGGAGAAAAACGAAAGAGTTGCATTGCAGGGCAAACAGCAAGGCAACGAAAGCAAAGAACAAATGGATGCTGTTTTTACGGGTTTTGTTAACTGTGGGAAGCAAAACACGACCCACTACACGAGTGCGGTATATTCTCATTTTACAATCGCTATGCCCACCTGCGACTATTCGAGCTCCACCAGGAAATACGAAATTTGGACTGCCAGGACATATGAAATAGGACAATTGACTGTCGACAGTTTTTCTTTGTTTCAGAACTGTTTCACCAAGACATCTCTCGAAGTGAGGTTTGAGACAGTGGAACACAGAAAAATAATATATCTCGAATTAATAAGATATCCTCGGTTCACTAAAAAGATCGCGAGAGGAGAAATAGTGTGATGAGCGTAAGCAGACAAGAACCACATTTTAATTCCGGAGCATAAAATCCCCGACAAGACAACTTGGAGAATAAGAATTCCAAGCCTATTAAGTTTCCTTCCACTGTTAGTCGGTTTTAGGGTACAACGACACACTAATGTCATAGAAGCGCCAAATATAGGAAAAGATGGGCTTTGATCCTGCCAGAGACTACCAACTCCCGCAGACATTTCACAGAGAGATGATTTACAAGGAAAATGATCACTCAAGGCAAACAGAAGTCAAAGTCAGTTTTGTTCTTGCTGAGACACCAATTAACTTATGTTACCCCTTGGCTTTACACTCTAGCTATGAGGAAACGTAGTAAAAGGCCCGGGGCCTTCCTTCCACTGTGGATATAAACCAGAGCACCAGACACAGTGCGATCACAAAAATCGGTTATTTAAGAGAAAAGGGAGCAATATTAACCGCATGCAAGTCTCTATTGGAGTGATCTTTGGAATGTTAACTAAAATAAAAATGAGATTCCAACCATCTTCTGTTCCGCATTGAAGCATTCTTCTGCAACAAAGTTTTGAACCTACCTTTGAGAAGTCCGGCACTCATTTAAAACTCAATGAAAAAGGAACACCACAAGAATTAGTTGCCAAATAAAATAGACCACTATTGTATAATACAGTCCACTTCCAGCGTGACCATTATCTGCCTCAGGGCGGGGAGCCATTAACCGACTGACAGCAATAAAACTCCTCGGCTCCGATGCGAAGTCATCATGAACCGGAATGAATCACAGACAGATAATAATGCACACAACACGCTGTGTTCTCTTGCTTCCTCCGAATACCACGTGCCAGTTGGGTTTGCCAACCCTCACCTTCCCGACCCTATCAGCATCAAGGTCACCATGCAACTGAGACAAGACTCGCCAATGCATTCTTTTTCTTATTTTAGGACAAACGGATAAATTACATGGTAAATAATGTTCGCAACATTAAAACCTGTTTTACACGGACAAAGTTATGACGGCCGCTGATATCACCTACACACAGAGAAATTGGACAGCTAAAGAAAACACAAATGGGGTCACGTTACAGTCATACCGGACGTTTTTAATGACAATTTCAAGAAATGGCGCACACACACACACACACACAAATAAATAGACAGTCAGCAGACAGGTTTTTCACATGGGATTGTTTCCTTTATACAAATTAGAGTTTTAAGCTTCATATCGAATTTGATATCTTGTTCCAATTCGCTTAATCCCGTTGTGAGGCGCCACAGCCTGTACAATTAGAACAGATGTGAAAATCTTAAAGAGAAAATAAAATTACAAGGCTTCATTACAGCTTTGTGAAGTCTATGAAAAGGGACATTTTCACTTGCCTGTAAATCATAGGTTGCACCCCCCCCAAAAAGGAACCTTCAAGAACATACCCCACCCCACCCCCTCCCAAAAATGTAATCTTCCATCCACTCATACTATCCTAAGTAAGATATTATAGGCCTGATGCCGTCATCAACCCCAACTCCGTTTCCCGCATCAGACACAACAACCTTTCAAGGAAAGTCGAAAATGTTTCGATATTATGCCAATGCATATCAGTGGTTGGTGTTGTTTACTGTTGACAAGGTCGATGCGTGGTTTTGTTTTGTGAACGACAATGCACAACACACGTCTGCTTCACAATCCAGTTTGTTCCTTGAGCACAAAATGTGCGTAATGGTGCAACATCGACACAGACTTCGAATTAAGTATAAGTAGGCTTATTGAACGAAAGAGGATGTTGCAAATACAAGGGACACAATCAAATTTATTTTCCCACTTTTATACAACAAAAATTAACATACATTTTTTTTCATCATCCCGAGAATCTCGCGCCCATCCTCGACGTGTCTCATGCTCCCCTAGTGCGCCCCCCAGGTTAAGAACCACTGCCATAAATGCAGTACAAAGATATGGGATAAAATTGATGAGGCGTCAAAATCATATTTTGCAAAAGTAAACTAAGTTTTTCACAAAAGAAAGCACAAAATTTGATAGTTCTACTAATATTTTTTTTTAAAAGACAAAAGTTGAGAAAAACTGTATGTCTTTGGGTTGGGTTGTTTTTTTTTTTTAAGTAAAGAACCTATTTAGACACAAGAGAGCTGATTAAAAATTCATAATCAGTTAAGACCAATTTGTATGATGGAAAATGCGAAATCTGTCAAGTAACAAAAGATATCTCGAAGATGGACAATATATAGTCTAATAAACCCTTTTCCATATATAAAGAAAACTCAGACAGACCCCCTCCCCCCACCCACCCAACAACAACCAAAAAAAGAAAAGAAAAGAAAAAAAATCCTGACAATACTGAGTAAGAATTAATATTGATATGACTACCTTAACGAGGTATGGATATCCACTCACAACCCAAGGGCCACAATTTAACAGTCTTGTTGAGTGCGAGTTTGGTAAACAGCAAAATTTATTGGACTTTTTTTTTCCCCCCCATATGGTTGGCAACCACTCCCTTGTCCTGTGGGGTCAAGAACCTAATCATCTATGGTAGGTGATATCAAGCACTGCTTCCATATTCCAGGGGTTGGTCCTGAATGCACAGTAAGGCCCTTAGCAATTGAAGGAAACTACAAAGTTGCAACAATGGGTAGAAAACTTGACCTGCAAAACGGGTAGCCAGCCCGAGGCAAGTGAACTCCCGAGTCGACAAACTAAGTCTTACTTGATTAAATTTCATTGTCATTACTCAAATATAAAAAATATAACACAAAATGTTTTTCCACAGTGACGTCAATTGTGAAGTCTGGTAAAAATTGAAACCACTAAATTTAGACGCCAAAGGTGAAATGAAAAATAAATAGAACTCTTGCTCAGTTTCACCCTGATAAAGAATTAAAATAACTTGAAAAGTAACAAAAATTAAAACATGTTTTTCAAAGATGGCCCTCCCGCTGGTTCCAAGGTCAATTAGCATCACCCCTTGTAACTTCTACTTTTGCCTGGGTTGTCTGGGTGTAGGCAAAATGTACGAGAGACATTGGCCGCTTCCAGGTCAAGTTACTCATCATTTTTAAGAGGTCTCTTTGATTTTTATTTTATCTTTTGCGTCAAAATTATGCTCTTTCGGTTTTAAACACTCTTCAAATATTAAGTCACTGAAAAAAAAAAAAGGTGGTTGTATCTTTTTGATACTTACTTTAAAGTAAAAAGAAAATAACCAGAACTTTTGAAAATACCCAGATGTTATCTTGTTTTAGATTTTTTTAGTTATTCCAGGTGTCAAGGGAAATCTTGAGTCAAAAAATCCTACCAACTTAATGTTAAAAGAAAACCAGAAAAAAGACGAACCTGCCACATTGCATAACATCAACATATACTATTTGTGTCACAATCAAGGGCACTGCAAAAAAAAAAAATTTTCAAAAATTGGGTCACGGGTGGCCAAAATGAAGATAAAATACCTAAATGATAAGTGAGTTAATGTAACAATGGTGAATTGAAAGAATATATTATCATTGATGATGTGCTTGTTCTTTGGACGATTCTGTGGAACTTCTAGTAGCTTCATGCGATCCGGTTTTGTACTAGACTTCACTTGCACGTCAAATCAAAAAATTGACTTTTCCGTTTTTTGTTTTTTTAATTAATTTTAGGTCAAGTAAAAGCTTGTCAGATAAAAAACAAAAACCAAATCACACCATACACAAAGGACCTCCATATGCATCGTTTCATGTTTCTATCCATTGTTTACATTAGTAGATTATTTTTGGAACGAAAACGAAGTATAGAAAACATGGAATTCGTGACTGAAATTCAGGCAAATAGAGATAAACATATTCAAAACATTCATTGGGACTTAAATATACCGAAATGAAAAGATTGACAAAAATATGCGCAGAATTCGTCGATAAATTTGACAGACAGACTTGTAACAGTGACATCAAAGGTTGGCCACCATTACGTAAGATGGTGACAGCAGAGAAAATAATCGTCATCGTAAAAATGTACTTTTCCCGAGTAGAACTCCTAGTTATGAAAATAATGGAAGAAAATAAATACAATCCACTTGAGTACTACTCGCACTCAACTTTGGTTATTCGCACAGCCAGCATCAAGTCGTAGAATTATAAATTTAGCGTTTAACTGCTGTGTACGACCATTATGACCCGATATCCTACCAAAATTCGACTTTTCCTAACTGGATTGGGGAAAAAAACCAAACTCCACCTTTCCGACTTCCCTAGACACCCTGTCATTTAAATTCTTTATCGGGGAATAATAAAATGACACCCTGTATTATTGATAATGCAATTCATTAACACTGGATCTGTTCAGGTAAGCTGAAAGTGAGCTGGGGCAAATAATTCGTTCTTTTTTTTTTTTTTTGTCTGAATGGCTAAGTGGGAAAAAAAAGTTGATACAAACAAAAAGACATTAAGAAAAATTTTTTACTTACTCGGATTAGCATCCTCTTTGCCTGATAGTTTTGACTCAGTCTCAACAGTCTGTCTTGCCGCTTCCACAGGATTTGCCGTTTCCAATACCGGAGATGCTGCTTCAGGACTTGGTTGCTTTGCCTCAACTTTGGGAGCTGAAATACTTGTTTCTGTGGTCTTCAGCACAGGCGCAGGCAGAGATTCTGAGGTCGCAGTTGAAGTTGGCGTTTCACTCGAAACAGGCGCTACGGCAGTCTGAGATGTATTGGAGGTGGGCAAATTATTATCTTGAGCTTGGTTTTGAAGAGAGGGTGACTGTGAAGGACTGTCTTGAACAGAACCAGATCTCTGACTGGGTTTTTCAACCGGCACAGCAGCTACTTGTGTTGGAATGTCAGTTGGTGGAATATTTGATTCTGTCTGTGCTATATGGGGTTTTCTGTCAGCAACAGGCAGTGCTTCATTTGTTGCAGGCAAAGAGTTGTCTGATGGCCTTACAGCAGGTGTTGAATCAACGATCAGCACATTGCTACTTGTCTGAAGTAGTGGACCTTTGGACTGTAATACCTGCTGAGGCTGATGCTGGGGCTGGGGCGGATGCTGTGTCTGTGGCTGAGGCATGTTAGACTGAACTTGGTTGGGTATACCTTGCTGGTTTTGGGCATGACGATTATTATTGTACACAACACTAGGTGGTAACTGTGGTGGGGGCACACTTAGGTTGATTGGGGCTGGGCCTGCCATCCGCATGGGGGGAGGTCGAATCATGGGCCCAGGTCCAGCTGCACCAGTCATGCCTGGAGCAGTCTGTTGTGGCTGCTTCTGCTGGTGAGGGTTCGGCACAAATGGGGGAAGCTGATGGGGATCTTGACTAGGATGGTTTTGTGATGGAGCAGGAGCAGTGTTGACAGACTCAGGGGGAAGTTGAGGAGAGGATGTGTCTTGTGTCTTCATCCTTTCCACCACTTGGCGCGTGAAATTCTTTCTGATTTCAGCGTCTTTGTCATTGTTAGCCTGAATGGTGACAAATGCATTTAGTTTAGTAAGAACAAGGTGATTTAAAATTCCAATTTAAAGACTATAATCAAGACTGCCATTCCCCATAAGCAGAAAAAAGTAATGAAAGAGTCAAAAAATAGTAATCACCCCATTTTTATGGCAAAAAAAGCATAAACAGATCTCATATCTACCTTAAATCAAGTCAACCAATAAGAATTCTAGAAAAGAGATCTTAGTTCACTGGTTTAGGTAGAGATAGATCACATCTTTCTATAAAATAAGAGAAAATTTATAGTTATAGCAGAAATGTTAAGGAGAACTCTTGGTTGAATTCAACAATTAACATATTTATTTCACGGGAAGAAAATGACACGTGGAAGACAATGAAGAAAAACTTGTGAAACCAATTACAGACCCTCACCAGATCGCAAGATGAGATAATAGTCCTATCAAAGTAAGAAATAGAAAAGGATAAGATCCAATCATAATATATCAATCAAATGATGTCCATCCTAGGTTACGTTGGCAGGCATGGGGATTTCAATGTCGTCCATTCCCATAATTTTTCTGAAAGTGCACACGACCTGAAGTTCTATTGTATTGTATTAACTTGTCTTTCAGATTATCGCATTTGTCTTAAACTGCATTTCTTTTCTGCTACAATCATTGTTTCAGCTGAATCCATGAATAGAAAGCCCTAACCCCAAAATAAATTTCGGAATGATGAAACCACAATCAGAAAATTATAATTTCTACTTAAATTCGTAATTATTGCGATTTAATTGTAATACTTGGCAGCCCTGCAATAGTTAGGATTCCATGTTTACCAACTGCAAAATTTGAAACCATGTAAAGGCAAGTCAGTAATGAGGAATAAGAAGAGTATTAAGTCATAGAGGAGTTTTTAACAATTCAATATAGAGCTACAAAATGAAAATTAGATTTAAAAATGGGATTTCTATAAATTAAACAACTAGATATTACTTATTAACAAAATATTGTGCTGATCAAATGTGGATGATAAGATACAAACATCCCCCTCCTTCAATCCTGTCAAGACACACATCAATCCAAATATTTTAACACTTGACACCTTATTATTTTAGAAAAGCAAGGCATAAAGATTTGTTAAAACCTAATACATAGTGAAATGACTTACAGAAGAATCCTCTTGATCATTTTTATCTTCTGACTGTTGATGCTGTGATTTGATCAGCTCGTCTGTGATATTACGTCCAGTATTTGGGTCACTGATAGTAATTAATCGTTTCTCCCTTGGGGCTGGTTGAGGTCCCATCCCTGGAGTCTGCATCAAAACAGAGGGTCCTCTGGGAACACTACTGCCAAAGTATACCACCCCTTGACCAGGATACCTTGTAGGATACTGCGGCGCACCACTTGGATATAATGGCATTCGTGAAGTATGCTGGTACTGTTGAGATAGAAATGCTGATCTATTAAAAAAAAAGGTTTGAAAATACTACCATAAGAATATAACCATTTACCTTATTCTTGCGTCATTCTTTGTTTCAAAACCATTAGAAAGGACTACTCACTTCAACAGTTATCCTCAATATATATTAACTTCATGCTTACATTCATGACTAATGTTCCGGATCAAATATCTATGAATTAGAGACTTATTACCCACACCTATGGAATTACACCAAAATCAATCAGACTCATATTAACATGGCGGCCAACTTTTCAAAAAGCAAGGGCGGTCCGGGGACACGCTCCCCCGGAAAATGTTTGAAAATAACATAAAAAATAACTATCTGGGTTATTTCTACCCTATTTGAAAACCATTATTTTATTGTAGATTTTAACCTAAATTGTGCCTTTTGCCGTAATCTATTGAAAGGCGGAAACAGTTACCTAAGAGAGTAGAGGCCCGCCTAACGCCTTTCTATGAAAGAGAAAGGTTACATTATCGGTGATCAGGAACTCATTAATAACAGTCATATGGTAGAAATAGTGAGATTCTGCCCAAGGCAATATTTGATTTTTAAAGAAATAGACTCAGGATGTAGTGGAATTACGGCCCTTTCAAAAGAAAACATTCTTAAAATAACTGAGGAAATTAGTTGGTGTTAGTATAAGCTGTCCCAAAATGTGCGAGACCCAGGAAGAACTCTGGATCACAAGAAATGAAGGCAGGCAGAGGATCAGTCCACTGTGCCTAAACAAAAACAATAGTTAGTTGCGGTTGTGTGATCTGCTCATTGATAAATGAGCTAATTTACCACAGGGCAATCAACAGACTACTAATCTTTAAAGGTATTGTCACATATACACTTCGATCAGCCGTGGTAAACAAAATGACATTGAATCTGTTCAACAGCATTGTACTAAAAGAAATAGTTAAAAGCTTTATCACACAGAGCTAGATGTAAATGTTTAGAAGATGCTTCTGGAAATCTTGTAAGGACAAAGCTTAAATCTATTAAAAGTTATGGGAGACAAGACATGAAATACAACATTGAAGCCCAGATATGTGCCACCTGTCAGTGGGAGAGGTTGACAGAAGTCCAGCAAAGAAAATCAACAGGAACCTGAATCACAATTATTGGAGCACTAAAAGATCGTTTTGTGTAATCTGAAATAAACGTTTCCTTTTGACTACTAACCACTGTTGATTTCGCACTTTTCAATTCAATTTTTCCCTCCTGTAACGAATATTTCTAATTTTAAGGCTTATTTCTATAAGAAAAGGGTACAAAAGTAAAACAACATACCATGTTGGCTTGCATAACCATATTGTTATTCTGCTGTATAAACAACATTGGTTGATTGGAAGGATGAGCAGGTCTATTGTGTCTCATTGCATTTTGACCAGTCGGACTAATGAAGTACTGAAAGAAAATAGTGGTAGGATAACATAAAATCAAACTATCTATCCATAAAATTGCATAGGGTGTACAGTTCTTGTTTCTGGCTGAGAAGTTTGGATAAAAAAGGTTTACATGCAATTTTTTTTTCTTTCAATGTCAGAGAGCTCTTATATCAACATAACTTAACATTTTTCACCCACTTGCATTATTCAGACAGTAAAAATTCTACTTACTAAATTATTGTCGCTACTTGTCTAACTTTCGTAACTGTTAAACTTTTTTGAATTGCAGTCGTGTTAAAAGCAACATGTGCATGCATTGAGCTGCATCGCTTTCTGACTACAGTAGAATTCCTTTAAACCGAAATTTTGGGGACCTACTAAATCATTTTGGTTTAAAGGCATTTTAGTTTACAGCAAGTTCACTTATTTTTCGATATGTCAGGAATCTATGTTTTTATCATATCATGGGTAAAAACTAAAAAAAAAAAAAGATTGAATTTGAATGTTCTTTTGTGATAGGCAAGTGATAGTGATACAAGATGAATGATGCGCAGAGACGAAGTGGAAATGAAACGGTGTGTTGTTGATGGTCAATGGCAATGCTAAAGTGAATAAAAAAAAAAGAAAGCACACACCCACACTCACACGTACCCCCTCCCAACGCGTTTGCAGAAGTCTTAAGGTACGCGAGCGAGAACATCTTGCTTGCGTGATTTTACAACAACCAACTCCACATCACTCCTTCCCTTTTAGACCCCCCCTCCCCCGCTGTTACCCATCGCCTTTTGTATGTTGTGCCGTGTTGGTCAAGCCCAAGCGTTGCCAACCAAGGTTTACTTACCAACCCTCTCCCTCACCTCAAAAGTCATACTCTTGACCGAGTTGCGTTTGCAAGCTCGGCTTTATGTCAGATTACCAGGAACGTTAGGCCCCCTTCCCGAATTATTGAAGAAGATGGAACAAAATAAAAAGGAAAGACGCTTTCAAGTTGTTTCGGTTCAAAGGCAGTCGAGCTTTGAAGCATTTCGGTTTATCGTACGAAACTATACAAAGACAAAGAAGAAACTTGTAAAACTGGTCAACTTCTTTACGGTTAATGGAGTTTTCAGGTTTAGCTTCTTTCGGTTTAAGTGAATTGTACTGCATTTCCTCAGTTATAGCGGCCTGCAAAATTCAAAGCATTACTTGCAGGTTTGTGGGTTGTGAGATACAAAACAAAGAGACTCACCGGCTGAGTATGACTTGGTGGGGGTGGCTGAGATGGCCGCATGTTCTGATTTGGCTGGTGGTAGAAGGCACCAGACTGGGCCATATTTCCTGGGCCTGCCCCACCTCTTCCACCTGAGACTGATGCAGCTCTCAAATCATTTGGGGCGCTGCCATAAGCCTTCGAAGACAAAATTGAAACATTCAATTACAGTGATCAATGCAAGATTATGGTGCTTCTTTATCACAGCCAAAAAATTCACAAAAACGCCACAGGTAGTGTTTCAAACTATAAGTATTTTTGTCCCCTTGTATGAGGGATCTTTTCTCTCATCACAATTCCAGAAAGAAAAAAATTTATTCACAATTTGTATCATTGGATACATTATTTTTAAATATATTTATTAAAACAGGAAAGCAACAATCACCTGATATGAGAGTAAGGTTTCACCCTGCGGGTACTGTTGTTGCTGTGGGATGTAATTGAAGGTTGGCCCCTGGACTATACCAGCTGAAAAGAATAAAAAACAACAAATTAATACAAGGAAATAACATGGTATGGTAAGCAGTCTATGACAGGAATTTTTTTAGGAAACAGCTCAAAACATGATTCTTTACTTAACACATGTTAAGACATTTTGATGTAGGTATATATTGCAAATGAGAAGAAAAAAAATAAATCCGGATGCAGCTTATTAAGAGCTCAACCTGTAACATATTTCAGTTCTCCCCCTTTTTTTAAAATTCAGAACAATAATTCTCTATGATTCAGTTTTAGACCGATTTGCATGAAATTTTGTTTCGTCTTACAAGTTCTTCAGAAGATTATATCACTGTATGTAAACTCAAAATCTGAAATTCAGTTATCACAAATTGAGCTCCGGTCTAAAATTAATTTCCTTATATCCAAGATGGCCGTCATTACCATGGTTAACCCTAGTAATGTGGAAGTAGTGAGTTTCCTACTCCTGCAGGCAAAAAAATAAATAAAAATCTTTAACTGCGGGAGTGGGCGAATAGTGCACAGCCGACTCCTGGGGCGAGCAGGGAAGGGCTACGTTGCGGGCTTGTTTACACACGACACACCCACTGACATGTCTTTAATATGATTAACAAATGAAATTTTACAAAAGAAGTCAAAGGACTATGACGTTGACCTCATTATACATCAAAAGAAATTGTTTCTTCAAGACAGTTTTATTACTGCTGATTTCTTTCAAAAATTCCTGTTCTAATTCTAAACAATAATTGACACCTTTTTCATATGAAAAGTAAAAACCTATCAACATGTAGGTGTTCGGTGTATAAATATACCCATAAAATTAATTTCGAGCTTAATAATCCTTATCATTCTGAATTAAGACAAGGGAGATTTTTCATCTTTTACAAACAGAGAGAGAGAGAGAGAGAGAGAGAGAGAGAGAGAGAGAGAGAGAGAGAGAGAGAGAGAGAGAGAGAGA
>JBCIKM010125159.1:0-13999 GCA_039654465.1 Melibe viridis | reverse complement strand
TTTTTTCGTCCTTTTTCTTTTTTTTTTTTTTTCTTTTTTTTTTTTTTTTTTTTTTTTGTTGTTTTTGTTTTTTTTGTTTTTTTGCCATTTCAATTCTTTGTCGGGGAATAATAAAAGGACACCTTGTACAGTAGATTGGCGATGTCTTGACACCATGAGACAGTAGATTATCATTGTGAACAAAATTGATGTTCCTATAAAAAAATAACTAAAACCAAATGGTTAGAGACATCGATTAATTGTACTTGCAAGGGCAACCCAATCTTAGGGGATGTCTTTCATTGAGTGACCCATATATTTATCACTGCTCGAATCTAACATATCTGTTGTAGTCTGTCTTCTAGTATCACACGTGGAATTATCGAAGAGGGACATTTTGTTTGGGTCGGTTCTGTCACGGTCAGATAGTCCCTCGCCAGTGGTCTTTAGAAACTTGCAGCGTTAATGGTTCAAATCTTTAAATTTGCTATCTACGTTTTCTATTTCTAGTTGCCAGCTTTTGTAAACAGCACTGGTAGGAGCATGAGTGTCGGAGGATAAGTGCTGCATGTACGCCATCTCGAACGTGTTGTTGTGATTGTATTAAAACACAATATCAAATAACAACGTTAAATGACCATTGGACACTTTGCTCTCAACTCACCTTGAGGGGCAAACGTTAGAACAGGGATTTACCTATTTGATAGGCTATACCTATTTGATAGGATTTACCTTTTTGATAAGATTTACCTATTTGATACAATAATTTCTAATTCCCATTGATTTTATCCTAATGATTAACTCCATTAAAATTTGAATTCCAGTATGACCTCCTGTGACCTGTGATAAACCATCTACGTCATCAAAACCTGCTGCAATTTGGGGTGCCCTGCGACGGATACATGGGGACTAACTAGAACGACACCAAACATTGTTTGTGTACTGTTAAATATCGCAGCTCTTTGAATGTCTGTGTATCTTTTCTGCTCTCGTCTCCTGAATTTCTCGGATTTTTTACCTCTTTACAATATTCTGTAATCTAAGAAATGATTTCCAAGCACCATGTTTTGTCATGGAATTTGGGCCTTTGTCTGAGTATCACATACACTCTATGAATTTTCCACATGAAGGAAACATGACAACTATTTACAAGATGTAGGCGGAAAAAAGTGGAGTATTTCTTATCCATGGACACAGTATGAGAGACATTACAGTGCATGGAAATCTAGCGTTAGTCTCGAAATAGTAATGTAGTGGATGAAAGACTTATTAGTTAGTTAGGCGTTAAAAAAGCACGTAGACCGAGAATCAAATAGAGGGTTGAATTAATTAATGAGGGCAAGGAAGACATGAATGGATTGTTGAATGGGAATAGTGTTTTCAAGATGAATCATGTACATGATATAAAACTGATTAAAAAAAAGAGAGAGAGAGAGAGAGAGAGAGAGAGAGAGAGAGGCGAGGATGAATGAATGAATGAATGAATGATGATACTAAAATACGTCATTGATGTTCATAATGCAGTGTACTTCGTCCTGATGTTTTGGTTTTCCCTCTCAGTCTGTCTGTGCTCTCTTTCCCACACTGCCAATGGCTGTCTTGTCTGTCTGTCTGCTCACGAGATGCTATCTATAACCTTGTACATTGAACACTGGCAAACAGATGCATCTGTCTGTCTTATTGATTCCGTCCAACCGATTCCGACCCATCGACCCTCCTGTATAAACACGTTTAAATAAACAAGCTTAATTTGTATGCTCCTTTTCCAACCACTCAGTGTTAGCTTTGCTTCTGATTTAGAAGTGTCATCTTTCATGGATCATTAAAAGTTTTAGGGGTCATAAAATATCTCACTCTTTTGATCTTGTGAGCAATCCTATTGAGAACGAATAGTTTCGAGAGAAGGAGGTATCCAGTACTGTGGCCGAACTTCTCTATGGCAGCATGGACACAAAACGCGCTGGGGGAATTTATAGTTTTAACTGGTGGGTTTTTGTTGTTGTTTTGTTGTTGCTTTTTAGGGGTGGGTTTTTTGTTTGTTATTAGCTTTGGTTTGTCTTTGTTTTGTTGTTGTTGTTTATTTGTTTGTTTTACAGCATAATGGTTCAGGAAGACCAAGGATCTTTAAAACCCCTGTGTGTACAAAAGTACTCAGAACTTTTAACTTGTGACTCTATAGTCATGTACCAAAAGGCATGAAATAAGGGATGACCACTGATTTGCAAACTAGACAACAAAAACAGGACATCACACAAAAGGGGAAAAATTAAGACAATAGCTTCAGTGTAAAAGATGAGAAAAAGAAGTAGAAGTGCCCACCAGGGACACCAGCTAACCCCCATAGTTAGGAGTTTTAGGGAGGTCAGAAGCATTCAGGGGAAGATCCCCGCCCCTCCAACCACAACCAATAACACACACACACACATACACACACGTTCTTGCAGAAGACAGCTTTTTCCTTTTTACAGCAATCTTTAATCAAAATGTTTAGACTGGGGTCTTTGCATAAAGACGAGTGTTAATAAATAGTCCAATCACATGTCCAAGAATAAAGTCATCATCCCTTCAAAGCACAATGCATTAAAAACAAAACTTTACAAACAAAGAAATGGGGAAAAAAATATCACGCAGGTGTAACCAGAGTCAAAATAAATAATTCACTTGAAAACAAATTCACCTCTCAAAAAGAAAGTCTTGAGTTTGAAGGATTTACAATGAAAATCAACATGGCAACTATTAAAAACAAAAAACAAAAAAAAAAAAAACAACCCATAAAACATCCAGTTGATAAGACCTTTGCTTTGTTACATTTTCAAACCCTTATTGAGATTTTCACACAAATGGTTTTTTTTGTTTTTGTGTGATTGCTTTATTTTTTTTTTTTTGGTTTCATACACAAATAAATGTCAAAATGTCAGCATGTGAGAGAGATTAAAATAGAGGATGAATGAAGACAAAGAAGGAAGGAAAAGCCACCCCAATAATGTAAAGACCCTCTTGGTGAGTATTGATATGATTCAGACAGTAGTCAATTCATATTTTCGGGGGGGGGGGGGGGAAAAAAAAACAATATTTTACTAAAACTAAAAGAGGATGTTATTATTTTGAATTAACTTACAGAGAAAAAGACAAAAATTCAACAAAAATCAACCAAACAAAAACGCCTCTTTAAGGGGTGTCTAAAAATTTAAGCTCTTTTCAATATCTAAAAATTTTCAAGCTCTTAATAAAGTCGAGGAGCCCATTAAAAAAAAAAACCAACCTAAAACAACCCCAAGATATAAATCATGTGGTAGACTCCGTAATCAATGAATGACAAAGACAAATTTTATGCAATCGTGTATACTTGAGGTTTAACTTTTGACCGATCAACTGACTAAAGAATCAAAACTACTCCAAAATCAAAGTGAGACTCAATAAATTATTCATGAAGTGAGGGGACATGGAAGACCAAGAGAGAAATTATGTCGTCAATCCCGTCGAAGATCCAAGACAAAGACTAGATCACTCAAACAAACAAGTCATAAAATACCTGCAGACTTCCACACGAGGGGGTATTGCCACAAGGGAGGAAGGAGGGAGTGTCCTGCTGTAGTAAAATCATTTATTTACAGTGTGAGGAAAGTAAACAATAATCAATTCATTCAATGCTTGCCATTTCAACAAAGCTAATTGTTAGTTAGTCAAAACTCTACGACAGGGCAAGCCGTTGCAGTTTTTAGTAAAGGTACATTTCACAGTAAGTCATCATCATTCACTAGCCAAGCAAAACAGCAGTGAAAAATAACAATTGACAGTTACAAGAGGAAAACGTTTCAACCTTAACTGTTTTTTGCTCTTATTTTTGTTTTCACACTAGCAATAAACCGAAAGTCTCAAGAGGCAGTAATACTGCTGAAGTCCAAAAGTTTGTCTTTGTTTATCTCTCTCTTTGAGTAAAATAAATCCCTCAATTAGTTTTGAAACCTTCCAAAAATTGGAGCAGATACAGATCTTGCAGGAAATGAAGGGTTAACTCAGGAAATAGTACTAAAGTAAAGGCTGCTGGAAGCAGGAAATAGTAATAATAGTCACCCACAAGATCACCACGATAAGCATGCAAGATGTGAAAGGGTTTTTCTTAGTCATGGTTCCAACGCCCTTGTGACAACATTGTATTCATGAGAAGAGCTGGAACCAGGACTATTTATTGAAGTGAATCACCAGACAAAAAGGGAAAGAAGAGTGATGACCAGAAACACAAAGAGAACTCCTGATTCCAGACTGAATGGCTGGACTGCCAGGACACACAGACCTTCAAAATGACACTACCACATCAAGGATAAACAGCTCAAGAAGAGAAAGAAAATGCAAGAGGTCCCAACATTACTTCCAATTATCTTGGTGACAAAGACTAAAAAGGAAAAATACAAACGAACCATTCATTCTCCAGACTTTAAGACATCTTTCACTGGATTTTCATTTTCAGACCACAAAGTTCTTCATTTGCAACAATTTTTGGAGAAAAAAAAAAAAAGTTAATAAAAGTAAAGCTTATATCTTACACAGAAGCTTTACTATAAACTTTCATTTCCACAAAAAAATCTCACATACACACACACACAGACAAAATACAACCCATACACAAAGTTTCCTTTGTCTCTGTTGTTTATCATTATTGATCATCACATGAATTTGAGATTCTGAGACCCTCCCTGAAACGTTATATGAGTTAAAAACAGAAACATTACTTTAACAATGACACGTAACAGGAAAATTCTACTGATTTATCTAAAGAAATGTGATGAAAACTTTCTTGAAGTAATGTTTAAAGAAAAAAAAAGGCCAGGAATAATCAAACCAACAAGAAAAAAAAAAAAATACAAACGCGCAATGAAATTCAACAGCAAATCATACAGTGATTTAAAAAGGCTTGTAATTGAGCAAATGAAACATGTCTTTAATATAATATTGAAACGTGTCTAAATCATACATGCAATCCCTGCAACTTGGACCAGAGAAACAAGCAAGATGTAGACAATAAGGCACCTTCTACAGAAACTAATAAATGCTCAAGGCAGAGGTCATCATTGATGGAAAAAAACACAAACAAATAGAAAAAGGCCAAGGAAGAACAAAATTTAAAAACCAGAACAAATACATTCAGCACTCACTTTCTCTGCTTGCGTCCAAACTTCTGTACTCTGATTACTGATCGACAAACTTCAGCAAATACGTGCTGCTAAACAAAAAAACCATACAGATCCATCTCAAAGCAGAGGCTAATTCACTTCAACCACAGTCCTCTTGAATTCACACTTCATTGGTATAGCACTCATAGCGTGTTTTGGAAAAAGCCAATCCCTGCTATAACACCCCAAACATGTTTCGTGCATAGTGATAAATTGCTATTAAACAAAGTTCAATATTATTAACAACTAGGATGACCAAGTAAAGAAAAATAAACTAAAAGACAAGTATTGTACTTTAGGGGGGGATTTATACTTAAATGGAAACTTTTTTCAATAGTCAAAAACCTTAAGTTTTCATACTAAGGCTGATGCAAAAAATAGATGATTCTCAAGATAAAATCCACTTAATGAGTCACAGTTCAAATTCAAGCAAAAGACTGCAGCAACCAAAAGACAAAAAAGGTCCATTAGGAAATATAACTGACTTTAAACGGGATTAAGAATTCAACTCTTTCTTTCACCAATGTAGTAAAAATGGACAAATGATAAAGAAAAATCTTAATTCTGAAGAAAGATCGAGTACTGTACATGGTTAATATCTTCTATTGAGAACTTTAAGGAAACAATTCCTGTTGAAACCCAACTGTCTTCTAATCAAATCTAACTACAAGGTCAAAGACAAAATGAGAAGCACCACAAAATACAAGCAAGCGTAACATGAGACTACTGGTGCCTTGCCTGTCTTCAAAACCTTTTAACAAGTGAATAGGTTTCTGTTCACATCCATCATTGGAGCTGAATAAACACATTTGACCTTGACATTTTGCTTATGAGATGTGAATGCTTGTAACACTGGAACTTTCTGCACTCGAGTGAAAAAAAAGGAGAAAGAATAATGCAAAGACGGTTCTGGACTTGAAGAGTAGGATTGGAGATCATTTTTTGTGGTAATAAAGGAGACCATACTTGCATACTTTAACGGGAAGGAGACAAGGGAAAAGAAAACAAAAAATCAACTTAAATAGAACAAACAAACAAACAAAAAAAATGTACAATAATACTCACAGCCGAATCTTATCAACCACCAATACTCTTGGCATATACATATGATACAACAACAGAGGTAGTTAGTCAGGATGCCTAGTCCAAACTTTGTCCAGAGACAAGTCTAATATTCACGGTCAAAGAGTGACCAATGATCGCACTTCTGCAAACAGGCATACAGGGGGAAAAGATCAGGAATAGGATACAACTCTCTACTCAAAAGCAAATTGCTACTACAAGACGGTAAGATTGTGAATGGTACATGATTCAAAAAGCACTCATGAGATGAAGTAGTTCAGGGAAAGAATGCATTAAAAGAGATAATAGGAGAATAAAAGGGGAAAAAAAAAGTCAGTATCACAATTGCATAGGATTAGAAACTACATGGTTGAATGGATGGCAAGGTAAGATCAATGATGGTAAAGTACATTCTTTCAGTGATTGACATCTTTGGTGTGATATTTAAAACTTTTCAACTCGTTCCTTGGAGCAGTCAAAGTAAGGCAGAAATTCAAGTATAAAGGCTACAGACAGAAGGCAAAACAGATAAATGCACTCTTATCGGCAACATAATTCAGTATCATAAAAATCTGAAAAACAAAACAAAACAAAAAAAAACAAAAATCTAACAGCAAAATGACAATAACAAAAAAAAAAGAAGGAAAAAACAAAACCCTTTAAATGAAATATGTTTTTATAAATAAATTTGGAAAAGAACAACAAATCCTCTCCCCTAGAAAACAAAGAACCCCAGACCACCAATCAATTCTCAAAGCCCACTTAGTCAGAGTGCATAGTCCTGATGTCACCAGTTTTAGTCTGCTTTAGTTTGATCATTAAAACAACAAAACCCCAAAAAACCCAGAGTATTAAATAAATGAAAATTCAAATTGACAATCAAGATGAAATTCACAATAAATAAGCATATCAATTCATATTTTCCCAAAGGTCAAAGGATAGATAACTTCATCACTGTTTCAACTAGTTATAAAGTTTGTCAAACCGGGAAACACACTTCTTACATTCAATGGGAAAAATAAATAATCACAGTCAATTCATCAAACACACATTCAACTACCTTCAAGCCAACACATACAAACACACCATAAATAGTAGTGGTAGTCTACAGACGGTTGACAACATTTTATTTGAGACAAAAACCTGTTGGTCACCAGGCTTCCATCTGGCAGCTTTTTTTCTACTGTGAGACTTTGAAAAAAATCTTCAAAACAGATCCTTGGAAATCAAGATTGCTCGAATCTGAAAAGAAACTGATTCAATTTTTTTCTTTAAAAAAATAGATTGAAAACATTTAGTTTCACAAAATTGAGCCTAAACGTAAGCATCCCCTCTTCACCTCTGTAAAATACCCTAAACTAAACCAAACTACTAGGGGACAAAATCCTGTGATAAACATCTTAATGAGATATCCCTGTGGGAGATTGGGAGTCCCTGAAGAAGCACAGACACACACTGACCCTATTTCCATTCATACCCCACTCTGGATTAGTGTCCTTGGGAAATGAAGAGAACAGGCAAGGGAACGGCAAGTAGTTTTTTTGTATCAGTGACCGCATCACACACGAAGACATATCATCTAAAACACACCTGCCAACTGCCACCGACTCAGACAGAACCGATTAATGAAAATAGTTCCATAAGCCAAGGAATTACTTGAGTAAGAATTAACCCAGAGAAATCAATAAATATCATAAATATTAATAATAGCTCTACATGATGAGTCTGGATACCTGCCATCAACGTGGGATAATGTCAGAGACGAGGAGTCTTCATTTGTTCAAAAATTACATGTTCAAACAACACAAGCAACTTGGGTAGAAATCAACAAGGTAGAATAAATAAAAGTCTATGCACATGAGGGATAAGTTCTTTTTACAGCAAACAAACAAAAAGTTTTGTTCAATGTCACAGCTCCAAAAATCAGTTTAGACATATTTACATGTATAAGGTAGAGGGATAATGTGTATAACTATAAATACATGACAAGATAACTGGATTGATCAGATAAACAGAATAATAGTTGTAGCAGTAGTGATAGTAATACTTTATTAAATACAACAAAATTGCTACAGAGAGCTAGCATAATTAGGTAACCATGTTTTCCAATAGATGTCTAGAACCAATGGTATTGTAAATGGATACTCAGGTGACATGAAACAAGCGCCATGACTGAAAAATAAAATTAAAAAAACAAAAAAACAAAACAATACAAAACAAAACAAAAAAACTTTCAAAAATGTTTTAAAAATAAATTTGGTGTCAAATCTTCATGACATTGAGGTTACATGAATATCAGCCTTGGGGCAAAAGTTGTTTATAAGGCAAACCTCAAGACATGGCCGAATAAAAGAGCAGCCCTTTTCAACTATGACTTGAGATTTAAATCGAAAACAATGAATTGTAGAAGTTTTATTCTCTGGATGTCAAGAGCAAGAAAATGAATGTCTACCCTAAGCTGATGAGACCAATGGAAAGACAATTCTTTAAAATTGTAGTAAAAAAAAAAAAAGGCATTTCAAAAGTAGTTTGGTAGGAGTTTGAAAAGGAGTGTTTTTCAGCTCATCTTCCATTAAAAACCCTCTGTAATCCTGAAAACCATTAATTATACAGCTCATCAGTTTTAAGTTTAGTTTACTGCTTTCTGTGGAATTATTACCTAGTCTTCCAAACCAATTAATTCTCTCTGGAGTTTTATTCCAAGATCATCTCATACATCTTCAAATGGCAAAAGACTAAAGGATCATGCCAGCCAGGACAAGAGATAAACGTGCATTTTTTCAAGATATGCTTTACATCTTTTGGCAATTTTAATTATCAGGTGATTGACCGAATTCATCATTAGATGATAAACATTGCATGTGTCTTTCTTTTTTCTTGATAAGCTTAACTTGAATTGTATAATCCTATAAACTTCAAAAATGAAAAATCATTACTTTAGCCTAAACATTTTATTCCCCTTCAGCAAACAACAAAATCTTTTTTGAATGGTTTTTATATCAGACCTGCACATTTTTGTTTTTACAAGTACAAGTTGGATTTGGTTTTGTTTTTATTTTTTTGGCTCAAATACATTCCAAAAAATGAGCACACAGCTGGTTGTTAAATTAATCCAAAATATTTAAAGGGAAATATGCTGACAACACCTATATAACTGATGAGCGACTTTTGACCTCATGAAGCGTTTAATGGAAAAATAATGAGAAAAAGTTTCCAACCTTCCTTAGAAAAAATCGTAGACTTGAATTCTAAAATATTCACTCTAGAAAGTAAAACTAAAACACTAGATATAAAAAATAATTTGATAACTGCAGAGAAAAGATAATTTTCAAATTGAAAGAATGAAATGAAAATTTTGGGTACAGATAAACCAGCTCAGATTAGTGTAAAACTGCAATTGTGATGCATTAGTTCCATAAATAAAGTATGCAAAGAATTAGTTTCAAAACAACAAAAGACACCTTGTAAAAAAAAAAGAACAGGTCTTTCTGTAAAGATGAATCATATCACAGCTTTGCCATTGCCAGTGCAGTGCTGTGTTGCATCAACTCTCTTGCAGGAACACTGAGGTATTGCTCTCACCATCCTTCTTGTCTCAAAGTGAAACAAGAAAGAGTCTGAACAATTCAGTTCCTTGTACGTCTCTTGAATGTGTTAAAATATTGAGACTTAGTGATGAAAAAAAATTTGATATTCCAAACACTAGGAGATAATAAATAAATTACAAGTAAGTCTGATACGAGATGATTCAGCCAGAATCATTCCATCCATTGTGGAGTAACAAACAGTGATCGAAATATTTGCCTCAAGGATGACTGAAAACCTGCTTGGAGTATAGATATAACAATAATACAATAGAATAATGAGAAGTAATCCTCGCATAGCTACTGCTGAATCAATAGTAAATTAATAATTGATAAGAGAGAGAAAACACAGCAACTTTCAACTATTCATGGCTGTAATCCCAAAATAATCCCCCAAAATGAAGAAAAAAAAGTTCATGCAAAAGATACACTGGAAAAAAAAACCAAAAACGTTTGCGAGTCAAATGTTAGCTTGTTGTCAAGTTCTCAAATAATGTTATGGAAGAGGAAGGAGGCAGGGGAGTTTTTGACCATGGTTGTTCCGGCAGCACACAGTTGAGAAGTTGAGGGCATGGGGGCTGGTAGTGGGTGGCGAATTGAAAAAAAAAAAAAGAAAGAAAGAAAGAGACACATCTGCATAGGGAAAGTGTGAGATTTCAGAAAATGATAATCAAGCAAACAAGTTAAGTCTAAGGATGGAACACAAATGGCCAAGAAAGCCCTACAGTTCATACAACAAAGCAGGTACACGCATGAATAATAATAGAAATTGAATGAAAGACTTTGATGTTGCCATTGAAAATGAACGGCTAGTTTTCACAAGCTACCAAGTCATTTATCACACTCATAAATATCAGGTGAGTCGAAACTTCTGAAAAAAAACCCCCAGAAAATAAAACATTTCTAGAAATTGATTTTAAAGATGGTATAGAATTCTCAGAGTTGTGATAGAATCTCTTGAGTCACAGCAATATTCATAGACACATGAAGACCTTGCACAAAAACCTATTTCACTGATGCTTCATTTTTACCTCAGAAAAGAACAGAAACATCAAGGACCAACAGCTTTCACTGTGAAAATCAAATTGGGATCACAGACTAGTGCATATGAGTTGCATATGTGAGCCATTTTCATTTTTGTGTTGATCTTGTGACAGATGGTGAAAATAGATGACTTTCAGAAACAAGAATACCACTGGCTATCTTTGAAAAGAGAAATCTACCTCAAAATAAGAGCAATGAAGATAATGGAAAAGAACCTCTTGGGACAGGAAAATATAAACATTCAAATCAAAGATATCAAAAAAGAATAGAGAAAATGAACGGATAATTTAAAACTCACAACGTGTCAACAATAAAGACAATCAAACCAAAATATCTTGGAAGGAAGTTCCTAGTGGAAGTAATAATCATCAACCTACATTAAGACATCACCCGGATTCCAGCATTATTCATATTAATGAAGCAAAAGGAGAGTGAGAATTAAATAGTTTGCTGTGATGTAAAGAAGGGCAATATATAATAACACTTCAATAAAAAAGAAAATCTATCACCAAACATAAGGCATTTTTCTAGGTATGCATGATGGTTTTGCATAAAGGTTATCTGGTCAGTGCATTATAAAATTATACAAAAACCTGTAAAAATGTATTCAAGGATCACTTTCAAACCCCACATTGGGAGAGGTAAATGCTTTAAAAATCCTTTACATGGAAGCACTGATTATGAATAAAATAACATTAACACAGTTAACATATTGATAATAATGAATAATAAATAATAATAATAATAATAATAATAATAATAATAATAATAATGAATAATAATAATAATAATAGTAAGAATGAATGAATAATAATAACAATAATAATAATAATAATAGTAATAATAATAATAATAATCATGATGATGATGATTATAATGATAAAACTATTTATTGTTAGTAAACCACAAACTAATGGATACTTAACAAAACCCAGATGAAAAAACACTACTATTGTTTAGTTCTGTTTAAAACTAAGGCATTAACACTCCAATGATTAGTCTCTTATCTTTCTGCCCCATTTAAAAAAAAAAAAAAATCTCACTTTATGAGTTTACATGGAATAGTTGCAATAAGGAGAGATACTTGGAGTGATGAAAAAAAAAACAATTGAAGGTATGTTGGTTTAGTTACTCCTTCCATCTCAGATCTCAAGCAGTTCTGTCTCAAATCGAAATAAACAATGTACTGTAAAAATTAAATAGCTGAAAAAAACAATTGTCAGATCTTTTCTCCAGTAATATAACAAAATCCTTGAAATGAAACGTGGCTTGTTTTGAATATCATAAACAAATTTTTTAAACAGAATTTCTTACTCTGCCCGAGATGAAACAGGTGAAATATAAATATAACAAAAGCCATTCTAATAATCGAAGAGATACTTCACCAGTAGTAAATAAAAAGTTGAACTGAACAAACCAGTAATAACTCTTCCTCAAATTTACTTAGCTGCAAAAATCTCATGATGGTGACTATATTTTGTATTTATCAGCTTACTGAGAATTACAAGCAAATGAGTCAACATGAAGTGCTTTACATCAGAGCAACTTTTGAAAAAAAAAACCCAGAACTAAAAAAAAAAAAAAAAACCCAACAAAAACTAATACAAAATGTTTGAATATATCACAATATCTTTCTTGAAACAGACCTCTTCAAATATTAATTTTGTTCATCTTTAAACAAAAAAAACACAAAAAAGGGGTGGGGGTGGGGTGGGGGAACAAAACAAAGAAAAAAAAACCCAAAGAGACTTGCCTGTGGCATTATTAGAAAAACCCAACAAAACCTGTAAGTTCTCATCATATCTGTGGTTTAGGGGGCGACGTAGCTTCCTGACCTGGTGGTAGAGTCTGGTTTGTCGGTGACTGTTGTTGTGGTTGAGGCTGTTGCTGCTGCTGAGACAGACTGGTGGAGCTCCCCTGCTGCGGTGAGGGCTGCTGGGGCTGTTGGTGTTGAGACTGGTGGTGGTGGTGGGTTTGTTGGTGCTGCTGCTGTGGCTGTGGCGCTGGTGGTGCTTGAGCAGATGCCACACCATTTGTCGACTCCATAGATTCTCCAGGGTGTACAGCAGAGAAATAACGGTCTGAGAAACCAAAAGATGAAAAAAAAAAAAAAAAAAAAAGGAATTGGTAAATCTCATTCATATCTTTGAGAAATTGAGGACATTTTGCCTTATGACATGGAACATGATCATTCTTTGATGAGAATGAAATGATACATCAAGGAATCAATAGAAGATGAGTTGCAGCTAAGATCTAATAATGAAAAATCATAGGTACAAAGCAAAAAATATTTTTGTCAGCAACTAATTAGGCATGCCACAGAAATTTTCATATTTCTTTTTCATACCTCAATAAACACATTCCCTTGAACAAAGTAGCATTAAAGATTGGCTACCAAAGCTGGAACAGTTTGGAAGACTTTTGATCACTTTCAAACTATCTGTATGAAAGTACAAAATCTTTAATTCCACATTGTTGGTTTTGTCTGGTTTAATCTGATCCATTCACTTTGACCAAAGGACCCTGCACACCTTGGTCTACACTTATTGTTACCTGTGACTACCCTCTGAGCCCATCATCTCCAGACTACAGCAACACTTAAAGAAAACAGCAAAATGGTTGCAGTCTTCAGGCCCTATAACAATTTTCACAGTAAAACAACATTGTAAGCGAATCCTAAAATCCAATAAGGAGTTAACTTAAGACTGTCATTAAGAGTGCCACTCACCCTCGCCAAGCAGTGAATCATCAGCGTTGACAACAGTGGGCATTATGTTGGCCAGCATGGAGTAATCCACATTTTCTTCCATCGGGATGAAACTGGAAGCCCATCGTGGGACTGGGGTCGACCTGGGTGTGGTGCGGGGAGTTGCCATGGGGGAGGAGGCCATCAGACTGAGGGTCGTGGGGCTGATTACACCACTGATGGCGCTGGGACTAATGTTGGGGTAGGTAAACACCTGGAAGTACACACCAACAATAGCTAAGTTAGTTTAAGTAAAGAGCAAGGGAGAGAGCAACAGATGAGAGGAGAAAGACAAGGAATAGGCACAAGAGTGTGTGTGTGTGATTGATATATATATATATGAGAGAAAGAGAGAGAGAGAGAGAGAGAGAGAGAGAGAGAGAGAGAGAGAGAGAGAGAGAGAGAGAGAGAGA
>JBCIKM010125048.1:0-13999 GCA_039654465.1 Melibe viridis | reverse complement strand
GATTCTCTGTGGGCTTTGCTTGTGTTGTGTTTATGGACATAGTGTCCAGTGTGATTGTTTTTGTATCTTTCTTTTGTTGTTGTATCTATGAACCTGGGGTGTGACCATTTCCCATCGTTTATTGGGGTGTGGGTTACACATTCCTAATCGCGTTTGTATAACGGGACCATTTGCAAGTGATAGATAAACCATGGGCCACTTCGGCAAGTTCCATGTTTGTTCGTGCAGTCATGTGCATAATATTCACCCTACGGCTCTGCGCCTAAAGCAGCATTGTCTTTTCTTTCTCTTCAATTGTCTTTTTATTCATGATTTTCCTCCATTCCAGTTCAACTGTGTTTTTCTTCACCCTTTTCGTCCAGTGCTATTTTAGGAATAGCCATTACCAGTTATTCATACAAAATGTGTGGATGATCGCTGCACAATAATTGTTCGACTAACAATGGTTACTGTTTATTCTTACCATATTGTCACTTATTGTGTCAAACTTCTGCTCTGCGCCTGCCACAACAATTCTCTCTCTCTCTCTCTGTTTTCTTCTCGTTTTTTTCTTCTTCTTTTTTCTTTGTAGATGGAGAGGGAGACATGGTAGAGGAAAAGAGCTGATGGAAAATGTAATTGTACCAATAACTGGCCTACTGGTTTTGGGGTCGTAGTGTGGGCAATGAAAACTTTTTACAGTTCAACACAAGACAACTTCAAGTGAAATTATTCTTCAACTCACCTTGGCTACTATCCATTTTTTATTGTTGTTGTAATACGCTCCTCAAGTCACGGGCATTACGTTTAATTTGGTATTTCTTTGTCTGTTTTGTTGATCAAAACAACTAATATCAAACTGATACGCACGGTACTAAAAGCACTTCAAGCGTAAAAGATTTCCTTTACTCTTTGATGTTGATGAACACACGGAACTCTAAAAGCACAAAAAAATATTACGTGTTGGATTATATTGAACGTAATATAGCTGGTTTGTGTATGGCACCGATGTTATTGTGCCAATACAGCAATACAGCATGACTTGCAATGCAGCCAAAATTTACCCGGTTTTAACTCACATTCTGCTTCAACATGCAGCAGTGGTGTTGTGTTTAAAATATTCCTTGTTCTAATAATATCTATTTAATTTCTTCTCTATATCATTCAGAGTGGTGCCCCTTGGAAATAGGCGTCATCTCCTGTGTCACAGTGTTTGTTTATCAACCTGAATGTATAACTGCAGGCTTGGACTCAGTCTTAACTTTCGCTTTTGACATGACTTCCAAGGAGCAGTTACGATCCTTTTGTCAAGATATCAGTGATGATATAACCAAAAGAAAAGATCAATCCGGTACTGACTTACTTTGCGCGCTTTTTATGTTAGTGCAAAGGAATACACAGCTAAATGAGGGAAAATTACAATTTAGGCCAGCATCAAACCTAGACAGTCACTTGCAATCATTCTTTGCCAGTTCAATAAAGGACTGTGGAGGTGGAAAAAAATTCTGGAATATATCAGATTCAGTCCAAACATGGACAATTTTAAGCAGTGCTTTGATAATATTAAGCCTAGGTCAAGGTAGTAAACAGGTCTTCCTTATGCCCAAATTTCCTCTTGTTGTTTTACACACATATTGAATAGCAATGCCACTGAAAAATCTTTTTTTGCTTTCAGGCCCTTCTAGCTATGCTGGTTTGATAGCTTTATCTCTGTTGAGTAAATAGCTTTTTGAATTTTGAAAATCCGACAACGTAGAAAAGAAATATGACACTTTGAGCTTTCCAAAATTTCGTAGACTCGTAAAGAGGAAAATACGACAAAAAATCGGTCCACAATTTCACAATTATTTTCAGTAAAACATCAATATTTTCATTAATTACTATAGCATTTGAATGAAACCTGGCATTCTATTTGGAAATTGAATGACAAATCTGATGGTGACATCTAAATCTAAAAGAAAAACATTTGAAAAGAAAACACGATCTCAGCGTAACAAAATAAAGCCTGTAGTAAAACTGGAGCAGTTAGTTCATTTTCTATGACGGGGGTGAAGAACTAAGAGGATGTCAATACATAGTTAAGTCAAGTATCTTTTATCACGAGGTTGTGGATTTCAATGTATCTAATTCAATACAACATATAAATTTGTAAGAAAGAGAAATTATAATTTGTTCTACATGCTCCCTAAAAAAGAAAAAAATTCGTAGATACTGAGCAATCCATTTGACACCCCCCAGCAGAAAAGTCATACTGTGTGAAAAATGAACTCGCCCTGCATGATTTAGCCGATCGACCAATCAACTTGCGCATAGCGATCACGCCACGACCTCGTGTTGACCTTGTTCCCACGGTAAGGTCAGCCGTAATAGCTGCGGGTTCTTGATCGTCTATTTTTAAAGGAGTGAGGTTTGACTTATGATTAAAAAGAGAAAAAATACTGAATGGAAAGTGCTAAAATTTAATTATAATATGAAAGAAAGGTATATCTATCACCCTGTGACCGCGCTTGTCGTAGCTCCTTTTACTTTTCAAAATATTTCGAAAACTTGCAAACAAACGATGTTTTCGACCGGTTCTCCAAGTCCCAGGATAATGCGCGCTTGCATACACTTAAAGTAACCCTTTATTCGATTGGTTGCCAGGTTTCATTCGGTTTCATTCATTAATGACTGCATACCGGTCGTTTAAAAATAGCCTGTACGGGTTGACTCGGGACAGCGAAACCCCCTGGTTTCCTGACCCAGATTTTGGGCGAAGCCATGCGCAGTCAGTGGCATTGCTATATTGAATTGACAGTCATGCTCAGTCTCACAAAAAGTCAGCAGATATAATGAAGAAGAAGAAGAAGTAAAAGAATAAATTTAGTCTCACTGAGTCAGTTGATATAATTAAAAATTTGTGGCAAATTATAATTTGAGTTTCTAGTGGCAAAGGGCAGTTTTGAATCTCCAATGCAGACAATGGAGCACATACTTAGAGAATGCCAACACAGACCACACTGCACAGATGAAAACCTCAGATCCTGCATCCTTGAAGCAATGGGATGGGTGCAACATGCTATGAGGATGAGTGGAAAAGGGATTTCATCCTTTTAATTTTTTTTATTTCTGGTATTTTATAGTGGCCTTTCTGCCTATTAATGGCCACCATTGAATCAACAGGTTGATCACTAGCATTCTCTAGCTTTAGCAGTCGCTTAATTATATATATGGTCACACAATAATTTATGTAATTGAATATTACAGTAATTCTCAGACTATATACTGCAATTTTTTCCTCCATTCCTCAAACCTGCTGCTAAAGGTAGGAACCAGCTTTTATATTGGGATGTTTTTTAGTTCTTTCTGTTCACTTGTCCCAACTGTTAAGAATTTTCTCTTCAAATACAACATTTTGGGGGCTAAGTTTTGGTCTACTATGTTAACAATAAAATAAGGATTTAAATAAATTTAGAAAACTATCCATGGATTTTGCCTTTGTGAGGAAACTTGAGAGGGGATTTGATTTTAATAAGATTTTAGATTCGATTCTCATACAGCTGCTGTAGACTGGTGGTGCAGGTAAAATGGAAGCCTGTACAGCTACCTTTACAAGAAGGTTTGGATAAGTTAAAAGAAATACCATGCAGCAACCATAAATATACGAGTTGAGTGGATTGAATATATCACTCAGGAAAGCAATAAATAGTTATCTTTTTTCCTACCATAACAAATAGGAAAGAGGCAATCAAAATCTGATCGAAGCTTTTATTCACATAAAAAAAATGAATTATAATGTAGTGTGCTTTGAGAAAATCCAAATGTTTTTATCTGGATCAGTATTCGTTTCCCAATTTTGTTTGTCAACTTTGAACAGTCTTATGTGTAGCTGTTGTTTTCTGATGGGGTTCATGTTATGAGAACGTTTTTATAATTCAGGAGTTTATTGTTGTTTTCCAATTTTTTCAGGTAAAGTGTTTATATATCTCTGACACAAAACAGAGAATGATTCACGAAAAGCATATCAAATTTGTTAAATAGCTCACAACCATAAGCTTTGGTGCTAAGTTGATAGTTTTGCTCAGTATAGCTTCAACGTTTTCAGCAATGGCTCAGTTGCCAAGCTGTCAGACTCTTAGTTTTGCCCTTGGGTAAGGCACTTTACCACACTTCCCTCATCCTATTAGAGATGGATCATGTAAAGTTTGGAGGTCCCCCTGGTTGTAGACGACATTGTCTTTCTGTCTGAAAACTTATAACACGCCTTACAGGCAGTTTGTATCATCATATATGTTATACATATATACAGTGGAAACTGGATAAAGTCAATACCTTGGGACAGAAAAAGTGTTGACTTTAAGCAAGGTTGACTTTTTCAATTGGCAAGGACAAGGATGTAAACTGTTGAATGAAAAAAATGTGGTTGGATCACGGTACGTTGTGGCCCTTGTTGCTTTTATGGGTGTTTTTTGTTTGTTTGTTTATTTTGTTTTTGTTTTTATTTTTTTGCGAGTACATATGTATTGTGTTTAACATAGTTTGAAATTTTCTCCCAGAAATGGTGATATTCGGGTTGAAGTGCGTTTTGTTTTTCTGGTTGTTTTTTTTGTTTTTTCTTTTCTTTTCTTTAACAAGAGGGCAAACCCTATGACTAAAACTGGCAGACAATGAGAAAAGGCATACAAATCGTTTCTCTGAGCTAACACTACCTGAGACGGTGTGAGCAGTCACCTTGGTAGTAAAGTACTTGCAAAGCCTTGTGGACCTATTAATGACTAATTTTAGGCTAATATGTGATGCCGAGATAGGTTGATAGGCCAGGTAGGCACTCCTTGCGGACATGACTTTAGAGGCAATATCTGATACATTGTGTTATTGATGCAGAGGCGGAACAAGCTTGCTTCACGCACCTCTGTTATACTGATCAACAATCACCCCCGTCCCTCTCCCCTTCTCCTGTTTAGTTGCATCATTGTTGCACTTGTCAAGTGACCAAGTGTTGTTTGAATAGCCAAGCCTTCGTTTTACATTACCTCGTCTGGTTGGAAATGAAGAGAAGTGAGCCAAACATTCTCTTACTTTCAATTTTATTACCCTTTTGCAAGGATTTTACCACTCTATTCCATCCCATATTGTTGACTTCAAGCAAGTTTCACACCCAGTGCGTTGACTTCATCAGAAACTAAAATACTAAGATGAAGAAGGTAAAAACGGGACTGCTGCCTTGTGTTGACTGCAAGTGAGAGTTGACTTGAAGCGAGGTGACTTTATCTGGATTCCACTGCATGTTCATTTTCTTCAATAGATGTAATGGTATTGTGAAGTGCTTTAAGGCCTCTGCAAAAGGCGCTTTAATACAAGTGTACTATTTACATTTTTTTTTTTTATCTTTATGAAAGTCTCCTTCTTTCTCTAATTTTCAGAAAGTGAGAGCAGTGTTCTTCTTCACACCTACAATGAAAAATGCAAAGCAATACTTGATCAAATCAAGGCTAAAGATGACAAGGAGATAAAAGATGATATACAGAAAATATTGCGAGACATATCCCAGGTATGTCAATGATGATGGACAATTTTGAATATAATCATTTGTAGTAAAGAGTGAATAAAAATTGTAATGTGGGTCAATGCCTTTAAAAGAAAACAAACTCAAATCTAATTTAATTTGGAACTAAAGATTTTAATATTATTAATGAATTTTGTGTTGTTCATATTTATAGATATATATCACTGGCCAGTCCAATTAATCCCTAGTTTTGATTTTGGTTTATCCTTGCTGATTTCACTTAATTGATTGTAGTGAGATGTTAGGATGAAAACAATTAATACTTGCAGGATTCCTGAGGTATTTTATAGGTATTTCCTTGAAACTTGAGAATTTTTAACATATCTGGCATTAATTGATATGGATGCAGGGTTGTTCTTATCCAGGTACATTTAAAATAATCAGTTGTTTTTTTTGCCTTTCTTTTGAGACCCTTGATCTAGTAAATGGCTAACTGGTCTACAGCAATCAAAACAAGTGAAATAGAGCCTTGTGGACAGTTGAAACAGTACTGAAGGTGGACACTAATTGATATGAATGAACAGTTAGCATGCCCATCGTACTACACAATCACTGACATTGTAACCTTGGGTCATGCACTGTGTCCCACACAGGTGTGAAAAATGTTGCTGCTAGGCTGCTTTTGGAATGTCCCAGGCCTATTTCAGTCTCTATTTGGACACACCCTACAGATGTAAATCACATGCCATTAATAAGGGGATTTTTACTTTATATTGACTTATCCATTTGTTATAATTTCTCAAGATTCAGAGTATTTGGAATGAAGACAAGGCAAGAATAATCCATTTTTCTATTTTTTGTTCTGTTTTTTTGGTTTAATCAAAACAGCTGGTTTTAGATGTGACATATGTGCAGGAAATTGAGCTTGTAGAGGATGACTTTTCTCATGAAGATGCCGAATTGGTTATCAAATCCATTATAGGTAGGTCTGCTATTTTTTATACATTAATTAATATTAATTGAAAGTCGATGCAAAGTTAAAATAAGAACAAAGACCATTTTTTTCTTATATGGGTGTGAATCAGGGACCATAGACTCACAGTGCCATAAAAGACTAGAAGCTTTTGAAATGTGGATCTTTAGAAGAATATTGAAAATTCCATGGACAGCAAAGATAACAAATGAAGAATTTTGAACAAAGTTGGAAGACGACCAGAAGTAGACAAATGAGACATTTTGGCCATATTTGGAGACGATATGGACTTGAAAAACTAGTAACATCGGGAATTTTTAAAGGAACTAGGGCTTGCAAACATTGCACAACATTTGTAACAGTGTTACAAAAAAACACATTGGACTTCACCAACAACACAGATTTTATCAGATGCACTGAAGAGAGAGAGACGTTGAAAGGAATGATCAGCAACATGCTGAACAATGCAAGCCATCAATGATGATGATGCATGGGAGGGTATTGAGCAGTATTTCATTGTTGATTGAAACGCTTTTTACTTTAATGTCTTTAAACTGTTTGTTGGGATTCTTTTTCCCTCTTAACCATATTTCAAGAGCTTCAGAAACACACATGTGCTTCAAACGTACACAGG
This sequence comes from Melibe viridis, assembly GCA_039654465.1. Taxonomy (NCBI): domain Eukaryota; kingdom Metazoa; phylum Mollusca; class Gastropoda; order Nudibranchia; family Dendronotidae; genus Melibe; species Melibe viridis. Next base: position 6,928 of record JBCIKM010125048.1, on the reverse strand, counting down.
CCACTGATACGTATAGTTTAATGTGCCTGTGAAAGGAGGGATTCTTTCATTCTATTCTTTTGGCACCTTATCATAATTAAACTTTATGTCAAATATCCTGACATTGTGGCTGATGAGCTTGCAACTTTGATTATTTCTTTGTTTTAAAACAATCTAGAGACCCAAAAGACAGTAGGTATAAATGAAACTTTAAGACCTCTGGATCAATATTTTAGGAAGGGTTAACTGTCACATGTGCATGCATATAAGTTAAATTTTATATAAAGACTTTCTCCCAAGCTAAAAAGAAGGTTAAAACCAATAAAAACTTAGCCTTTGACTTTTTTTAATTGAAAATTAATGTATTCATTTGAAATCAGTGTCACATTAAAATCCCAAGGAAGGGGGTTCATTAAAAATTTAGTACTGACATTGTCATGCATACTATTTCACAAAAGAAAAGGACCTAACAAGTGAGGTGACAAGAAATCATCAAAATATTGTCTATGATGAAAAAAAATCAGATATTTCTCTGAGGAGACTTTTGTTAGAGTAAGTTTTCCTCCAAGAAGATCATGGTTTTCCAAGCGGTTCAGTTCATTGATGCTGACAGCTTATATATCAAAGTGCAAAATACCTAAATAGGAGTAGCCAGTCTGAGTTCCATATCTTTATACCCAGGTAAATCATCTATTTTTATTTGACAATTTAAATCAAAGTGCAAAATAGCACGTAATGTATATTTATATCCATGTAAATCAGTTATTTTTCTTTATTTTCATCTGTTTGTCAGATTCTCTATCAAGTGTGGAGGCATTGGCCGAAAAAGTCTGCCCTGAGAGAAATGTAAGGGAAATCATTAGTTTATTAATTTGCAAGGCTAAAAAAACCTCTTTAGTTTTTATCCTATCTTTATATATTCCATCTACATAAGTGGATGTTGCTTCGTAGAATTGTCATCAACTAATGTTGTTTTCCTTTCAACTTTGTTACAATTAAATACCCACACTTTTTTCAGAAGTAGAAAATGTGCTGTAAAGTAACATAATCAAGTTCTCAAACAATTTGAAATTAATCCTTAAAAGTTGTAAGAACATGTTAAGAAAACTATCATTGGTGTTGGAGAATTCAAATGAGGAGATACCTAATTTAATTACAATATTTTGAGTCCCCTACTTTTGAAAGGAGCTCTTTTCACAGCATCGAAGTGTATGTAAGTCATTTAACAAAAAATTACTTCATCAAATAGGTGATATCAAGTTTGGGACCAGAAATAGTGGAATGTCTACAGTGGAGGAAGGGGGCACTACTCTACATGTACTGTCATACCATCCATCACCAAAACTCTGGGCAAGGCAAGGAATATCTCCACGTAAGATTTGTCCTTCAAGCTGCTTGTCCTCTTTGTTCTAAGGTTTTTTTCTTCTTTGCTTCATTCTCTTTGTCCTTCTACCTCTATTTGTTATTGTAGATATATTTACTTAGAGTAGTAAAAGACCTTTTAATTATTTTCTTATTCATCATCAACAGAATGTCTGACATATTTTGTTCTATATTATGATAATGAGTGAGGAGATTTGTAAAGTGCTCAAACGCATGTATTCAATACGCTCCTAGGCACTATCACACAGTGAATTAAGGTTTGGCTTGCTGCTGGCATACTTGATTGACCACTAATGCAGTGATGAAGGTCCTGGGTCTGAATCCTGGAAGGCTTGAAGGGTTCTTTAGAGAAGGTTTCATCCCTGGCTGTGTGTATTCATTAAGTCCTTTCCTAGAGGACACGAAATCAGGGAAGGCCTCTCACTGGCCACTAGCTTACTACTTCTGGTTATAACTTTAATATTCTGAAAATAATGACACAAAGTGATAGCTTCCTTCCATAGTTAAAATTTATTTGTCACCATTTTCCTGCTTTAAAAAACAAGTTCTATTCATATTCTCAATCAAAGTCATTGGTATATGAATGGAATTTTGATTCTTCCTAGGAATGGATTGAAAACAAGTTTATAACTGATGTTGTTATCAAGGTCAAGACTATTTCATACTAACATGAGTTGTATCAATTCTTGATTTTTTATTTTTACAGTATCTGGAGGATGACTATTCAATACTTAAATTGCTTATAACAATTCTTGATTCTTGACAGTATCTGGAGGAAGGTGTAAACTACCTGCAGGCCATGCTGAAGACCCGGTGTGCAGCCGCTCAGCCAGGGGAGAACCCTAGTGTCTCCAAAGATGATGAACAAGACACTTTGCATTTGGTCGAGGAAGGTGTGTAGTTGTCTCATCCTATGGTAGAGTGTGCATTTGTGAAATGTTGATGATTATTTCTAAGATATAAGAATTGTACAATATTGGTAATCCAACATATAGGTACTTAAGGCCATATTGGCTGTTTAGTTAAAATGCCATAATAGAGTGTAGAAATAACTTTTTTTTTTAAAATTGGTAGAAACAGAAACATGTTATTTATTCTACAAGGTTAAAAAACTATCTGATGATTCTATTTCAATGTTGAGCTAGTTCAAATCATTTCACCAGTGTAAATATCTAAAATAAGTTTGAAAGGGCCTTGAGCTATCGTTTGTTGTTGTTTTCATGTTTTGTGGTTGGTTTTCTTAGCACAATATCAGAATATAATTTTATCCACTATTGTATTCGTCTTACTCGCCCTGTGCAGGTATTTTCAGTGACACTCACCTTCTGGCCCTGATGTACTGTGGAGAGATGTGTTACTGGCATGCCTTATCTATACAAGGCAGCACAACGACCGTGCCCAAAGATGACACAGGAAATAGTGTCTCAACACAGCAAAAAGATCAAATACACGTCCAAGATGAATCCCATCTTAGAGAGAGAAATTCAGTTGACACGTGTGATAAAATTCCTGGCGTGATAAAGAATGAAAAGAAAGCTGTTTTAGAATGTACAAATAATTCTTCCAATTCTGAGAAAGATCAGCAGTCTGATTCCTCCACTGGATCCAAAACTTGTTTACGCAAAAATATTACTGGGGAAGATGGTGCTTCAAATTGTAAAGGTGCCTTACATTCATCTATAAAAAAGTCTGCTAAAAAAGAGAGCAGTTTTCCTGAGATGGTGGCTATTGGCAACTCCTGTTTAAAGAGGTACCTGTCAATCACCAAAGGGCCTTTATCATGGGCGGGTTGGAGCACAGACAGGGCGGAAGACTTAATATCTTATCTAAAAAAATTAGATATACAAGAACAAAAAATGACTTAGATAGTATTGATAAGATTTGACTCTTCAACTTTCTGTGATGAAGACACCATGGATAATTGGTTTATCTAAATTAAACCGATTGTGCCATTTTAGTTATTTTTCTTAACAAGCAATTTAAAGAATGGTAGCTCCTTTCTTTTCAAAGATGTGAAATATTTATTTTTTTTTACATTATTTTTCTTTTCTTTATCTTGATCTTGAGAGTTAAAAGGATGTAAAAGGTGTTTTTTAAATTTTATGTAGTAGATGTGGCAAATCAGAATTGAAATGGCAGAATTGAATGAAAAAGATCAGAGATATCTATATATTTTTTGTCACAATGTAAAAAGAATCTTTAAAAGTCATGAAATAATAATGCACAATTATACAGCGCATAACTTACTCCCTCTTTGTTCATCACTGTTTTTTTATTAATGACAATGTTAAAGAATGATGTTTTTTTTTCAAGAGCCAGAAGTACTTGAAATATCCCTTTTTTTTTTGTTTTTCTTTTTTTTTTTTTTTTTTGGTGCAAAAGAACTTAAAAATCTGTTATATGAAATGGGTGCTAAAAACAGCACATATCTTTTTGACTAAGTGTGAACCAACCAACATTGAATGATGAAAAATTGACCGAAGTTTGGGACAAAATATTAAAGAAAATATTATGAACTTTATGTCAGTGTCCTATAATTTTAAATAAGTATAGTTTGAAATGCAAATGGCATCAACAATAAATATTTGTGTTTGTTTGCTTGTGCCAATTGTGTTGTAGCTTAGGTTTCATTTTTTTGTCAACTCACTATCTGTTTGAGTAAATTGATTGCAATGAAAAGAAAGGAAATGTGGAAACTAATTTTTTCTATTTTCTTATGGTATTTTTTTTTTTTTGTATGACATTTTAATTTAAAGGAAGTATTAATGATGTTCTTTAAAATGATTCTTTTTTTTTCTCTATAACTTGTCTTGAGTTCTAGTACTGCAACCTATTTGTGTTGAAACTGATAAGCAGGTAGCAGAGGTGTTTTCTCTTTAATGTCAGAACGCCACAACTTATGATAATAGAAGATATTTGTGTGAAATATAAAGCAATGAAAAATTTCCCTGCAAATGTAAATTAATTTTTTTTTGGACTTATCATTTCTTCTTTTTTCTTTGTGAGTTATGAATTTAATATGCCCTGATAGTACCTACCATACTCATTTTCTTCTCATTATTTTGAAGTACCTTAGAAACTTGATTCACTTAAGGTCGAAACACTTCCAACTTAAGGCACCATCAATTTTCTCAAAGCCTATCTGCTCTTTTAACTATTCTATCATCTTACTTTCCTCTGGGCTCCTCTATATGACCCTTGTGTGTTGTGGTGTCTAAAACCACAAATAAACAAACAAACAAGCATATCTTTCAAGTTAATCCTCGTCAAAGAGAGTTTTTAATGAAAGCTGGGAAAGTAAGTATTTCTTTTTTCTGCTCCAGCAATCCATCATTTCCATAGTCATCATAGTAAAATGTGTCTCATGGCAGATTGCAGGTTATTGGTCACTTCAAGACTGTCTTGATTGCTTTCTATTTGCAATCAGATGATCCAAGTACTTCTTAAAATATCCTGAAGGCAAGCATCATGAATCATGTGCATGGTTGCATGTGGTTGGTTGGTGTCCCTCGTAAACTCTTTTACTTCTGTTTCTCTTCTTTTAACACTGAATCTATTGACTTACTTTTCTCCCTTTTCTTTTCTGCCCTGTATTTGCTATCTTGTTTGGGTGTGAGTGGTCATTCCCTGTTTCTTGTCTTTTGGTACACAACTCCGTTGTTTAATGTTGTAAGATTAGGAGATATAATTTGATGTCATTGTTGTCTTTGTAAATCATCTCTCTGTGCTCAATGTACTTAAAAATTTGTATGACAAATATGGTGCTTTTTCTTTATGAATGCAGCTGGTATTAGACTATTCAAGTTTCTCTTATCAATACTGTACTGTACTTTCTTTCATTTTGAAATGTTTCATTCACATTCAAGCTTGCCTGTAGGGAGAGATTTATTTTTTATATAAGAGGCACAGTCAATGTATTTGAAGAAGGTTGTGACTTTTAAAGACAATTTTTTATTTCTTTATTTATTCCCCTTTCTACTTTTTCCCCTTTTCTATGATGTCTTGTTTTTGTTGTTTTGTTTGGAACTCAGTGGTCAACCCTTATTTCATGCCTTATGGTACATAACTGCAGGGTTACAAATTAAAAGTACTGAGTACTTTGTACACAAAGGGTGTTCAAAGATCCTAGGTTTTCCTGAACCATTATCCTGTTATGAGTGATGGCCATTGCTTATTCTTGTTTGGAGGGATGATATTTTTTATCTCTGAGTGGTGTCAATATGCGTTTTGGGAGATGATAATTATTTTTTAGTGTAACTCATCTCTCTGCTGTTTGTGATTTGATCTATTCTCTCTTTGAACTAATTCTATCATCTTACATTCCTGTGGCTTTTCTATGACCCTCGTGTGTTGTGGGGCCCTAAAAACTCAAATAAACAAACAATTTTCCCCTTTCTCTGTTGCTCAATTTTTTTTATTTTTTTTCGTAACACCATACTTATAGTGCTATTTATTGATTTATTTGTTGACAAGAGAAGAGAACTAATAATCTTTTATCAAAGTTTAAGACAGTGTAAGACAGAAATTTGATCTAAAAACTCTATTTCATTAATTTGGGGGGTTTGGAATCATTGAACCTTGCGGCATGGCAGTTTTGGGTAAATATATAATAGGTTATGATTTGTCTTATCTTGAGTTGTCCCCAATAATACATTAACATTCCTTTATTGCATCTTTCATTCGTTCATTCATCCATTTGTTTATTCATTCGATCATTCATTCATTCAAAGTAATAAATTTTAATGACACAAGTGATATTTGTTATCAGTTTTTCATTTTTATTCTTGTCTTGTGTGATTGTCTTGAAAATTTGTCAATGACTGGGCAGCTAAAAAATTTCATCAATAAAAATTGACATACTGTCAAGGCACACCTTGTAATCAAAGCATTATATTATTCAGTGAAGCAACAAACAATGTGTAAAGCTCACTGCGCAATATGAGATTTCTCATGCAATTTTTTTCATTTACTTCTATTCATTTGTCTCAAAGTCCAAAGTATCAGTCTTAATGTTGTTTTCATAATTTTCATAATTTAGTTTTTCCTTTCTCAGAATGAGGCTCTGAATTCAAACTTTTCCAAATTTTTCTTTCCTTCTTTGATATATTGTCAAGCCAGAGAGGTATACTTACAAGGAATTTCCAACAAAAGAGGATATTTAGTCACAATATCAAAGGATTTTGTGTGGAAATTACTGCACATGTGCACAGCTGTCTTTACTCTTAAAAAATACTTCCAGGGATACCAAAATAATATATCTCTGACAGAAGCTGGACTAGTAAGCAGAAACCTGCTTTTCTTCTTTGTGATATTTTTCGTCATTGAGTATTGCAATACTCACTATCTATTTACCTCTATCTATCCATTTACCTCTCTATCTATCTATCTATCTATCTATCTATCTATCCTCTATCTATCTATCTATCTATCTATCTATCTATCTATCTATTTATCTATCTATCTATCTCCCTATTTCTCTATCGCTCTCACTGTCTCTCTCTCTCTCTCTCTCTCTCTCTCTCTCTCTCTCTCTCTCTTTCTCTCTCTCTCTCTCTCTCTCTCTCTC
>JBCIKM010124827.1:0-14008 GCA_039654465.1 Melibe viridis | reverse complement strand
AATAGATTTTACGTCTGACTGTGTTGAAAATCTTCTGACTTCGCAAAAATCGTCAGAACATACGCTATGGACGTCCTATCTATAAGTAGTCCGTGACTTAAACACATCTATATTTATAAAAAAATAAACTATAAATATATTCAACTGAAAATAATTTTAAAAGTAAATTCAACTAAGAATATTTTTAAAATTAAATTCAACTAAACAAAAATTTAAAATTTAATATATCTATATTTAACTGAAAATAAACTATAAATAAATTCAACTAAAAAAATCATATAATTAAATATATCTATATTTATATGAAATTAAAGTATTAAGAAATTCAACTAAAAATAATATTAAAATAAAATTCAACTGAAAATAATTTTAAAATTTAATGTATGTATATTTATATGAAAATATACTATAAATAAATTCAACTAAAAATGATTATAAATTAAATATATATATATTAAGCTGAAATTAAACTCTAAATAAATTCAACTAAAAATAATTATATAATTAAATATATCTATATTCATATGAAAATAAACTATAAATAAATGCAACTAAAAGTAATTTCAGAATTACATTTAACTAAACATAATTTAGAAAATTAAATATACATATACATTAATTTTAAAATTAAATTCAACTAAAAATAATTTTACAATTAAATATATCTATAATTAACTAAGAATAAACTATAAATGAATTGAACTAAAATTAATTGAATAATTAAATATATCTATATTGATAAGAAAATAAACTATACAAAACTTCAACTAATAATAATTTTACAATTAAATATATCTATATTTAACTAAGAATAAACTATAAATGAATTGAACTAAAAATAATTGAATAATTAGATATATCTAAATTTATATAAAAATAAACTATAAATAAATTCAACTAAAAATGAATATAAATTTAAATTCAAGTAAAGATAATTTTAAAATTTAATTTAACTAAAATAATTTTAAAAATAAATTCAACTAAAAATAGTTTTAAAATTAGTTGAATTTAATTTTGAAACTATTTTAGTTGAATTTAATTTTAAAATTAAATTCAACTAAAAATAATTTTACAATAAAATATATCTATATTTAACTAAGAATAAACTATAAATAAATTCAACTAAAATTAATTGAATTATTAAATATATCTATATTGATAACAAAATAAACTATTAAAAAATTCAACTAAAAGTATTTTAAAATTAAATATATCTATAATTACCTGAAAATAAACTATAAATAAATTCAACTAGAATTAATCATATAATTAAATATATCTAAATTTATATGAAAATAAACTATAAATAAATTCAACGAAAAGAGTTTTAAAATTAAATATATCTATATTTAACTAAAATTAAACTATAAATAAATCCAACTAAAATTAATTATATAATTAAATATATCTATATATTTAACTGTAAATAAGCTATAATTAAATTACACTAAAAATAATCTATTAACAAGTTCAACTAAAAATAATTATATAATAAAATATATATTTATTTTTACATGAAAATAAACTATTAATCAATTCAACTAAAAACAAGGAGACTATTAAATTCAATTAAAAATACTTTTAAAATTAAATTCCACTAAAAATATTCTATAATCAAATTCAACTTAAAAAAATTTATATAATTAAATATGTATTTATATTCAACTAAAAACAATTTTAAAATTAAAGTCAACTAAAAATAATTTTAACATAAAATTCAACTAAAAATATTTATAAAATTAAATTCAACTAAAAATAATTTTACAATTAAATTCAACTTAAATAATTTTAACATTAAATTTAACTAAAAATAATTATAAAACTAATTCAACTAAAAATAATACTAAAATTAAATATATCTATATTTAAATAAAAATAAACCATAAATAAATTTCATTAACATTAATCATATATATTCAATATATCTAAATTTATACGAAAAATAACTATGAATAAATTCAACTAAAGATAAATATAAATATAAATATAACTAAATATAATTTTAAAATCAAATATATATATATATTTAACTGAAAATAAACTATAAATAAATTCAACTAAAAATATTTATATACTTAAATATATCTATATTTATATAAAAATAGACTATAAATAAATTCAACTAAAAATAATTTTAAAATTAAATTTAACTAAAAAGAGTTTTAACATTAAATTCAACTAAAAAGAGTTTTAACATTAAATTCAACTAAAAATAATCTTAAAATTAAATATATCTCTATATAACTAAAAATAAATATGAAATTAACCTCAACAAAATATATATCTTAAATTAAATATATTTATATTTAACTAAAAATAAACTATAAAGAAATTCAACTAAAAATAATTAGAAAAGTAAATATATCTATATTTAATTGAAAATATACTATAAATAAATTCAACTAAAATAATTAGAAAATTAAATATATCTTTATTAAGCTGAAATTATACTTTAAATAAATTCAACTAAAAATAGATTTAAAATTAAATATATCTATATTTAACTAAAAATAAACTATGAATAATTTCAACTAAAACTAATCATATAATTAATTATATCTAAATTGATATGAAAATAAACTATAAATAAATTCAACTAAAAATGAATATAAATTTAAACTCAAATAAAGATAATTTTAAAAATAAATTCAACTAAAATAATTTTAAAATTAAATTCAACTAAAAATAGTTTTAAAATTAAATATATCTATAGTTAACTAAAAATAAACTATGAATAAATTAACTAAAATTAATCATATAATTAAATATATCTAAATTTATATGAAAATAAACTATAAATAAATTAAACTGAAAATGAATATAAATTTAAATTCAAATAAAGATAATTTTAAAATTAACTTCAACTAAAATAATTTTAAAATTAAATATATCTATATTTAACTAAGAATAAACTATAAATAAATTCAAAGAAAATTAATTTAATATTTAAATTCATCTATATTGATAAGAAAATAAACTACAAAAAAATTCAACCAAAAATGAATATAAATTTAAATTCAATTAAATATAATTTTAAAATTAAATACAACTAAAACTAGTTTTATAATTGAATATATCTATATTTAACTAAAAATAAACTATGAATAAATTCAACTAAAATTAATCATATAATTAAATATATCTAAATTTATAGGAAAAAAAACTAAAAAAAAAATCAACTAAAAATGATTATAAATTTAAATTCAAATAAAGATAATTTTAAAATTAAATTCCACTAAAATAATTTTAAAATCAAATATATCTATGATTAACTAAGAATAAACTATAAATAAATTCAACGAAAATAAGTTGAATATTTAAATATATCTATATTGATAAGAAAATAAACTATAAAAAAATTCAACTAAAAATAATTTTTAAATTAAATATATCTATAATTACCTGAAAATAAACTATAAATAAATTCAACTAAAATTAATCATATAATTAAATATATCTAAATTTATATGAAAATAAACTATAAATAAATTCAACTAAAATTAATCATATAATTAAATATATCTAAATTTACATGAAAATAAACTATGAATAAATTCAACTAAAAATAATTTTAACATTAAATTCAACTAAAAATAATTAGAAAAGTAAGTATATCTATATTTAACTGAAAATATACTATAAATAAATTCAACTAAAATAATTAGAAAATTAAATATATCTTTATTAAGCTGAAATTATACTTTAAATAAATTCAACTAAAATTAATCATAAAATTAAATACATCTAAATTGATATGAAAAAAAAAAATTTAAATAATTTCAACGAGAAATTATTATAAAATTAAATTCAACTAAAAATAATTTTCAAATTAAATTTAACTCAAAATAATTTTAAAATTAAATTCAACTAAAAATAGTTTTAAAATTAAATTCAACTGAAAATAATCTTAAAATTAAGTATACCTATATTTAACTAAAAATAAATATAAAATTAAACTCAACTAAAAATATATCTTAAATTAAACATATCTATATTTAACTAAAAATAAACTATAAATAAATTCAACTAAAATTAATCATATAATTAAATATATCTAAATTTATATGAAAATAAACTATAAATAAATTCAACTAAAATTAATTATATAAATGAATATATCTAAATTTATATGAAAAAAAACTATAAATAAATTCAAATAAAATTAATCATATAATTAAATATATCTAAATTTATATGAAAATAAACTATAAATAAATTCAACTAAAAATAATTTTAACATTAAATTCAACTAAAAATAATTATAAAATTAAATTCAACTAAAAATAGTTTTAAATTTAAATTTAACTAAAAATAGTTTTAAAATTAAATTCAACTAAAAATAGTTTTAAAATTAAATTTAACTAAAAATATTCTTAAAATTAAGTATACCTATAAAATTAAACTCAGCTAAAAATATATTTTAAATTAAATATACCTATATTTAACTAAAAATAAACTATAAATAAATTCAACTAAAATTAATCATATAATTATATATATCTACATTTATATGAAAATAAACTATAAATAAATTCAACTAAAAATAAATATAATATTTAATTCAACTAAAATCATTATATTATTATTTATATCTATATTAAGCTGAAATTAAAATATGAATAAATTGAACTAAAAATAATTTTAAAATTAAATTCAACTAAAAATAATTTTAAAATTAAATATATCTACATTTCACTAAAGTAAAACTATAAATAAATTCAACTATAATTAATTATATAATTAAATATATCTAAATTTATATGAAAATAAACTATAAATAAATTCAACTAAAAATAAATATAATATTTAATTCAACTAAAAATATTTCGAAAATTAAATATACATATATTTAACTAAAAAAAATTATAAAATAATTCAACTAAAACTAATTATATAATTAGATATATCTAAATTTATATGAAAATAAACTATAAATAAATTCAACTAAATATAAATATAATATTTAATTCAACTAAAAAATATTTAGAAAATTAAATATATATATATTTAACTAAAATTATATTAAATGAATTTATCTAAATTTACATGAAAATTAACTATAAATAACTTTAACTAAAAATAATTAGACCATTAAATTCAACTAAAAATAATTTTAAAATTATATTCAACTAAAAATATTTTGTACCTGAAATTCAACTAAAAATTATTTTAAAATTAAATTCAACTGAAAATAATTTTAAAAGTAATTCAACTAAAAAAATTATTTAATTGAATATATCTTTTTATAAAATTAATTATGTCTATTTTTAACTAAAAGTAAACTATAAATAAATTCAACTAAATTTAATTATATAATTAAATATATCTATAATCATATGAAAACAAACTATAAATAAATTCAAATAAAAATAAATATATCATTTATTTCAACCTAAAAAGAATTAGAAAATTAAATATATCTATATTAAGCTGAAATTAAACTATAAAAAAATTCAACTAAAAATAGTTTTAAAATCAAACTAAACTAAAAATAATTTTAAAATTAAATATATCTATATTTAACTAACAATAAACTATAAATAAATACAACTAAAATGAATTATATACTTAAATATATCTATATTGATATGAAAATAAACTATAAATAAATTCAACTAAAAATAAATAGAAAATAAATTATAATTATATTAAGCTGAAATTAAACTTTAAATAAATTCAACTACAAATAATTTTAGAATTAAATTCAATTAAAAATAATTTAGAAAATTAAATATATCTATATTTACCTAAAAAAAAACTATAAATAAATTCAACTAAAAATAAATAAAATACTTAATTCAACTAAAAAATATTTAGAATATTAAATATATTTATATTTAACTAAAAATAAACTATAAATAAATCCAACTAAAATTATTTATATAATTAAATATATCTATATATATATGAAAATAAACAATAAATAAATTCAACTAAAAATAAATATAATATTTAATTCAACTAAAAATAATTATATAATTAAATATATCTATTTAAGCTGAAATTAAAATATAAAGAAATTGAACTAAAACTAATTTTAAAATTACATTCAACTAAAAATATTTTTTTAAAATTAAATTCAACTAAAAATAATTTTAAAATTGAATTCAACTGAAAATAATTTTAAAAGTAATTTAACTAAAATAATTATTTAATTAAATATATCTTTTTACAAAATTAATTATATCTATTTTTAACTAAAAATAAACTATAAATAAATTCAACTAAAATTAATTATATAATTAAATATATCTATAATTATATGAAAACAAACTAAAAATGAATTCAACTAAAAATGAATATATCATTTAATTCAAGCAAAAAAGAATTAGAAAATTAAATATATCCATATTAAGCTGAAATTAAACAATAAAAAAATTCAACTAAGCATAGTTTTAAACTCAAATTAAACTAAAAATAATTTTAAAATTAAATATATCTATATTCAACTAACAATAAACTATAAATAAGTACAACTAAAAGTAATTATATACTTAAATATATCTATATTTATATGAAAATAAACTATAAATAAATTCAACTAAAAATAATTAGAAAATAAATTATATTTATATTAAGCTGAAATTAAACTTTAAATAAATTCAACTAAAAATAATTTTAGAATTAAATTCAACTAAAAATAATTTAGAAAATTAAATATATCTATATTTACCTAAAAATAAACTGTAAAAAAATCCAACAAAAATTATTTATATAATAAAATATATCCATATTTATATGAAAATAGACTATAATTAAATTCAACTAAAAAAAATTAATATTTAATTCAACTAAAATTAATTTGTATATTTAAGTATATCTATACTAAGCTGAAATTAAACTATAAAAAAAATTCAACCAAGAATAATTTTAAAATGAAATTCAACTAAAAATAATTTTAACATTTAATATATCTATATTTAACTGAAAATAAACTATAAATGAATTCAACTAAGAATAATTTTACTCAAAATAATATAAAATTGAGAATATTTATATGTAGCTGAAAAAAAAATGAATTAGAAAAATGAAATATCTATATTAAGCTGAAAATAAAATTTAAAAAACATTTGTAATAAAAAAAAAAAATTAAATATATATATATAAATAAATAGTTTATTTTCATATATATATATATATATATATATATATATATATATATTTAGCTAAAAAACTTATTTAAAAAATTCAGTTAAAACTAATAATAAATATAATGATATCTATATTTAGCTGAAAATAAAATACAAAAAAAAAAAAAAATCAACTAAAAATAATAATAAAAGAAAAAAAATAAACTAATAATAATAATAAAACTAAATATATCTATATTGAGCTGACAATAAATTATAAAAAAAAATTAATTAAAACTAATAATGAAATTAAACATATCTATATTTAGCTGAAAATATACTGCAAAAAAAAAAAAAAAATCAACTAAAATTAATAATATAATTAAAAGTCAACTAAAAATAAGAATAAAATTGACATTCAACTAAAAGTAATAATAGAATAAAAATTCAACTATAAATAATTATACAATAAAAATTCAATTGAAAATAGTAATAAAATTAAATATATCTATATTTTGCTGAAAATAAATTATAAACAGATTTCAACTAAAAATAAAAGTAAAACTAATATATCTATATTTAGCGGAAAATAAAATTGAAATTCAACTAAAAATAATAATACAATAAAAATTCAATTTAAAATGTTACTAAAATTAAATATATCTATATTTAGCTGAAAATAATTCAAAACAAAATTCAACTAAAATTAATAATAGAATAAAAATTTAACTAAAATTAATAATAAAATTAAATATAACTAAAAAAAATAATACAGTTAAAGTCAACTTAAAATAAAAATAAAATTGAAATTCAATTAAAAATAATAATACAATAAAAATTTAACTAAAAATATCAATAAACTTAAATATATCTATATTACGCTAATAAAATTTATTTAAAAAATTCAACAAAAAATAAAAGTAAAATTAAATATATCTATATTTAGCTGAAAATAAATAAATTCAACCAAAAAAAATAAAACAATTAAAAGTTAACTTAAAATAAAAATAAAACTGAAATTCAACTAAAAATAATAACACAATAAAATAAAATTTATGTAAAAAATTCAAGAAAAAATGAAACTAAAATTAACTATACCTATATTTAGCTGAAAATACATAAGCTCAACTAAAAATAATAATACAATTAAAAGTCAACTTAAAATAAAAATAAAATTGAAATTCAACTAAAAATAATAATACAATAAAAATTCAACTAAAAATATTGGGCGTACGTTTGTGTCATATGTTTTCGTACTTTTGTTGGTTGTGTTCCGTGGTTGTTTTTTTTTAATGTAACCATGTTATAAGGAACCTGGGGGTTACATTTGTATTTACAATCTGAGGATTTGGCAGTTAGAGCTGGTAAAATCTGTGGGAACTTATTCTGAGGCTGCAGGCTCTTGCTGCTCTTGGTGTCCATTATAAACATAGACACATCGTCGTCGTCCAAGTATCCTGTGATGAAGAAACTGAATGTTGAACATCATTGTCATATCGGCACTCCTGAGCAATTACGGTCCCGTCTGTTTACAGCGGAAGCGGCTTCGTTGTATTGCCAGGTACGAGCGAGGTTTCCAGTTAAGTAAAATTCGTTATCGTTGCAAGTAAAAGAAACAAGTAAAGAAAACGGACTGAATTATAAGTAAAAGAAACCAGTAAAGAAAACGGACTGAATTATCGCGAGTAGTGCACATACCCCCCCCCCCCCCCCTTATCGCTAGTATAGCCCACAAACCTCCACCCCCTCCAAAAAAAAAAATTAATAAAAAGAAAAAAAGAAAGAAAGCAAGGAAGAAGGAAGACAAATTTACCCCCCCCCCCCCCCATACCCCTTCCCTTTCCATCCCTTGCAACATCTCTTAGCTGCATACCCTCCCCATGCCTCTAGAGGTGATTTCAACATACCCAGGATAATTCTGTCACCCTGACATGATCTAGCGCCCCACGGGGCGCCATCCGTACCAGACTCGCCGCTCACAGTCACAGAGTTCTCTCCCTTATCTCATCCAAGAAGAACGGTTATCGTGATGGCAGAACATCAAGGAGAGATGAGGGATATTATCATTGAAATCTCTCCAAAGCAGTAGGAACATCATAAACGACATCATCAACAACAACAACAACAAAAACAACATCAACAACAATACATAAAGGCTTAAATACACGTGTTCAAGAAAGTAACAGGAAAAAAAAATGAAATCAAAGAAACAAACAAAACTAAAATCAAATTCCCAAATCTGAACAAAACCAAAATTAAAGAAACTTTAATCTAGGAACCTTTCAATAAAATATTACAATATATATTCAACTTAAAACTTGGATGAATTAAAATTACATAAGGCTGAGGTCTGAAACAATAGAATTGCACATTTCTTTAATCTTTTAACTTTGCCTTTTGTCATAACACTTGTTATGGCGAACTTGGACCTAAATTATTAATAACAAGAAAAAAAAGTTATAGAAAAGAGGAAGAAAGGAATTGAGAGGAACTGTGTTGGATCCTGAAGATCGGCAAGCATTGCAAAGTCCTGCACTGATTTTGACAACGAAAGTAACTCGTTAATTGGTTGTTTGAAAAGACAATAAAGGCAAGGCTATTTTATTGGTCAGGTGTCCAGTTATTCAACCGCATGCTCATTATCTCTACTACCACCACAACCACTAGCGCCACCACTACGACCACAACCACAACAAACATCATAACCACCACAACTACCACCACCACCACTACTATAACTAAAACCACATCAAACAGCATAACACCCACTACTACCACCCCCACTACAACCACCATCATCACTACCACAACCACTTTAACCACCAAAACCACCATCACTACCACCACTACCACACCGCGCCGCCGCCACTGCTGCCGCCACCACCACAGCCACCACCACGACAACCATGCCAACAACAAAAACAGCAACAAAAAATAATAAAAAAAACTTTAATAGAATGAAAAAAAAACTACCCAACCACATCATCATTATCATCATCATCAGTAGCAATAACAACAACAACAAAATAAATTAAAAAAATAACGAGTATGCGATGCTTATAAAAAAAAAAATTAAAAAAAAAAGAAAAAGAAAAAGAAAAGATACTTGTGAAATGATTGGCCGTAAGCCAAGTCCAAATGATGGGATTGGAGCTGGCTCGCAACTCGGACGCTGGTAAGTGGCTGTCGACTGGCCGGCTCTCGCACTGACCAAAGTAATCAAACATGGCGGCCACGGGAAGGACCGGCCACGCCTGGATGTCAGCTCCGTCTGAGAGGTCGAGAACTTTCCTTAGTCCTGCCACAGAATGCAGGGAGCAAGGAGGAAAACCCACAAAAGTCAAAGACCAATTCCTCCCCCCCCCCCTACCCTTTTCCCCCCACAACAACAAAACAAAACACAAACAAAAAGTTATTGACATATAAAAGAAAAGACAGACAAATAACCTTTAATAAAACAAACAAACAAACAAACAAACAAAAAGCCAATTCAAAATTCTTTCCCTAATAATATTGTGTAGGAATAAGAAAGTGATGAGAAATCATTTAAAGTTAATGAAAACAAAAAACAAACAAACAAACATAGAGCAAAGAAACAAAACAAAAACAAAAAAGGACAGAAAGAAACGGATTGGAATTCATCAGGTCTACTATTATGACACTCTTCGTTGACGAAATCCATTTTTTTGTTGTTTTTGTTCTGGCTGTGTATATTATAATATGCCAACGGCATGACAGGCACTAACTAGATTTTATGAATATGTCCGGAAATGTCGGAACGCGTGACCGGACAATTAAAATTTTAGGGCTGTTTTAAGACTTGACTTTTGTGGGGTTTTGTTGAGATCAATAAAAGCAACAAAAACAAAAACAACAAACAAACAAACAAAAAACACAAGCTATAATATGAGTAAAACTTTGTTGGCAAAACGTCATTCACGAAAATGTGCTTTGATCTCGCAAAAAGTTCATAGTTATATTGATATTAATGTCCTGTTCGTTACAAGAAAATCATCTCAGAAATGTCAGTTGTCGTCTTCAATAAATCATATTTTAAAAAAAGGCACAACTTTAAACTTCTTTTTGATAATTCTCATCTCATCCTCCCCCCCCCCCTAAAAAAAACAACAACAAACAAACAATAACATACCCTCGCCCTCCACCACCACCCCGCTTCTCGTGCGCAGAGATCCAGAGAGCAACTTTGATATGGTGACCAATGGTTTGGCTCGTGAGCTCAGTTGGCGTCTCTACTCCCGAGCTGAAGAACGTGGGTTCGATTCCTGTCCAGGCGTTCGAACCGACCATACTGTGACTGCCGCCTGGGGTGTTCCAGTCTGTCCTTGGGACAGACCCTAGAAACTAATTAGAATTTGGGAATAAGAAAAGAGGACTTAATTTTTATATTTTTTTTATTTATTTATTTATTTATTTATTTATTTATTTATTTATTTATTTATTTATTTATTCATTCATTTCTTTACTTCTTTTTTATTTATTTATTTATGTATTTTTTCAATTATTTATTTATTAATTTATTAGCTGCAAACGGTGTCTCACAACGAGACTATTTTGAAAACCCCAAAAGAAAAACAAAGTTTATTCAGTCAAAAGTTTTTTTTTCCTTGTTTTTGTTTGTTTGGGGTTTTATTTTCCTGTGATATGAACAGTCCAAAATTTGTAAACACTGTGATGTTATTTATCCGACAGAAATTGATAAGCTAAAGATTTCAGACTACCCAATCTTGTGGAAGACTAATGTGCTTCATAGACACTAGAAGAAACGAGATAGAAATAGATTAGAGGGGGGGGGGGGGAGACGAAAAGAACTTTTTTCTCAAAAGAAAATAAAAGTGTGAATTCGGTTTATTTCTTTCTTTACTTTTATTTTTTTATTTTTTTCTGATCAATAATTGAAATCGTGATTCACGTACGGAGGTCTGGGATTGCATGGGTTGCTCTGGCCCAAAGGAATCCCGGAAATGTCGAGCTAGACACATTTCTACTTTACTCTTCGAGTTTTGTTACTTTCTTCAATTTATATTTCAGTTTTGGTTTTGTTCGATTGTTTGTTTCGTTTCACTGTTTTTGTTTTTTACTTTGTTTTTCTTCAAAAAGTATGGTTAGGTTTGTAAAGTGATACATTTCGTATTTTGATCACGAGGTGACTTCCACACTATGTCTGAAGATCTTACCGCGATAAACACATCATTCTAGGTTTTGGCATGCCTCTGTTATTACGTAGATATATGGATTCTGAAACCGAATTTTTCATTCTTAGCCAAAACACGTATTATAATTTTCGACAAAAGCGCTTAGAATAGGGTGATGTCTGTGAAAAAGTAAAATTACAACTATCCTTATATTTTGCTGAGAAAAAAAAAATGCTTTAATTAATTTTGATGAAACCCGAAGTGATATTTTGTTTGACTTTTAAATCTTGCACTAATTTGGTATCGATTACCTAGTTTGGTACATTCATTACATTTGCGCTAATTGGAATAATTTGGGAGAACACGGTATAATCCATTTTCTGTCCGATTATTTCTGTTTTCCTTATTTGTTTGTTTTATTTTGTTGGGGTTTTTTTTCATTGAGAAAATCCATATTGGTCTCTTGGTGTGACCCTGGCGTCCGATCCGCCCACCGGCCGTTGGAAGTTGAGTATTCACGCGTGGGTTACGGAGGGTTAATATTAATAACCAGCCAAATCACCCCTACCAAATAACACTGATTAAGCTCACCTGTCACCTACCTTAAGTTATTCACGGTTAATTATTTGTTTTACTAAAAATATAGCTAAGTTTTTAGACTACCCCCATCGTAGTTCAGTACAACTAAATGATTCAATTCTGTTTGTCCAGTTCTTTTCAGTACCTTGATGACTCACGCCCGCACGTGCACATTTGGGAAGGGGAGGGGGAAGGGGAGGGTAGAATACCCAAACAAAAACTACGCACCGTGCCTCATGGTGAAATGTGGTCTTGAAAGCCCTTCTAATTTTAATAGCGAAAGTAAAAATTCAACACCGTCCATTATCAGATTAAATTGGATTAAATGGCATTTGTGTCACTTCGCTGTTTGAACATTTGACTAGTGCATGACACGTGAAAAATCAAGTTAAGTATTTCTGCCAACTTCCGCTGCTTAGCTTTAAGTGACAACTCAGTGATGATTTTTTTAATTTTTTTTTTTTTTGAATGGCAAAAAATAAGAAAAAAAAAAATTGTGTGTTTTTCTATAAAAACTCCCAAACACATCTTGAGTTATAATAATAGGGTTCTTTTTTTTGGTTCTCAATGGCTGGGCAGTGGAAAGTCTATCTCGGGAAGCAGCAGAATCGTGGTGCTGGAATTGGCCAGGCAGGACGCTGTGACAACTGTCTTCAATTGTCTAGCACATTCTTTGTTTTCGATAGCAAAAGCCAAAAAAACAAAAAAAAAATCATCTGCTATTGAAAAAACACAACAAAAAAAAATCAAAAAAAAAAAAAAAAATAACAACCAAAAACCAAAGAAACGTCCCACCCTAGAAATGAAAATGAATAGCAAATAGTATAGACACAGTGCCGAGTTGAGTCAAAACCATAGAGAGAAAGGAAAAAAAAAAACAGGAGGAGACGTCGGAGGAGGGAATTGAACCCAGAACCTGCCACGGCACTGTGTCTATACTATTTGCTGTGCATTTTCATCTATTCCCAGTGCCTGCTCCTCTTTTCTTCACCCTAGACATGTAGGATTCTAACAATCGATGGATTTCTTAAGGCACAGACCAAACGAAGAAACAAAGCCATAGGTGAGATAGAAAGAGGAGAAACCCTAAAGAGGTGAAACTGTCAATTCCAAGGACTGAACGCGCCGGATATATATATATATATATATATATATAGAGAGAGAGAGAGAGAGAGAGAGAGAGAGAAAGAGAGAGAGAGAGAGAGA
>JBCIKM010124717.1:0-14011 GCA_039654465.1 Melibe viridis | reverse complement strand
AAGCGCATAGAGCAAGACCTAGTCCTGGTTATGCGCTATATAAAAGCTATTCATTATTATTATTATTATCAGTCCACATGCCTAATCTTATGTGGCGTGATGAGTAATACAAAAGGGGTATTACTCGATCTGAAGCCAAACAATAGTTGTTGCCTGTGGTAGTATCTGCTCATTGGGAAAGAACAATGAGCCAATTTACCACAGGTTGTATTTTGGAAGTTGTGATAAAATTATGATACCAAGGGAAAACAGTCAAGCATGTTTGGCTTTATTCAATTGATATATATTTAAAAGATTCTTTTCAAATGAATTTGCAGGAAAAAATCTGTTTAAGAAAACTATCTGAAGACGTAAAGCTGGAAATATAACCCGTTGGTTGTAGTTAGATAATATTACTATAACATAGTTTTTTGTTTTTTTTTATTCTCTCCATCAAGGGAGAGTACCAGAATCTTGGGGACAACAAGAACCAAAATTCTGCCTCAAATTGGACGCGGCTCAAGCCCAGATAGATCCCAGCAAGTGTGTCTGGTTTCAACACCAGATGGAGGCAGCCCTGACCTATTCAGCCAAAGGGAAGGGGAAGAGCTGCGATGGTCATTGGAAGAAACTCGAATGCAGCTTTTATCAAGGGGGAGATCTGTTTCAGACATCAAACTGGGTTAGAGATTTTATTGTTTTTCTGTTAATTCAATTTCAATTTAATGCAGTGTATATTTTTTTGCCCTAAATGGTCAAGTACAAAGCTGGTTCTGTGGCTTTTAAGGTAAATAAATAGTAAAATATAATTTTCAAAGAGAATTACATTGACACAATAAACATCAGCATAACATATAACAAATTAATCATAGTGGTAAACTCAAAGAGAATATATGATATAGAAAGAATAGTATTCTTCGTGACCGCTTGTCATAAAGTGGCTATATGGTTGTAGGTATAAATTTTACAGAGTATACAACGATCAGAGTTAATTAAATACATGGTGCATATCATCGATTTGGGAATACGCTTTGCTTTGTTCTAATTTTTTTTTTCTACAAAAGACCATAAAGATGTATACTGTTCCTTGGCTATTTTTTAGTAAATGGATACTATTCTCTTAGTTGAATAATATATGATGGGATTTCCACTTTATTCTTCTCCCTGGAGGGTTTGCCCTGGCAGATAAGTTTCTTTTTCAGACTCTGAATTGATGTTGTTGGGTGTTTAAGATTGTTTGATGAATGATATTTAAAGAAGTGTCAAGACAAACTCTAATTTATAATCTTGGGGCAATTTTTAAAAAGCACATTATTTGTAGCATGATGAGAAAAGTTTAAATTTTGGACTAGTTTAAATTTTATGACTAATTTTACAAATGACGTATAAAATTGTTTTGTGAATTATACCCAGGTCTGGGTCGGCAGTCACGATTGGCTAGTCTTCCATCACAAGACTCTGATATCCTTATTCTAGAGGATGGGAAGTCTTCTCTCAGGTTGGTATATTATTCCTGCTTTGACCTGTGATATGAAAAATGGTTTTAAGTTTAAATGGAAAAAAAAAAGATTTAACAGTTTGTTTTACTGGCAACCAGGTCTAAAAAAAAATGCATTCTCTCCTTTGATTGCAGAGTTTCGAGAATTAAATCTATTTCCTCTGTAATAGTTAGGGTATATGAAATACACTTTTTTATTCTTCATCTTGATGGGAAAGGTTGAACTTCCAATGGATACAAATATGATCTTAAATAAAGGAAATACTTTTTTATTATCATTATGATCTACGCCCTGTGGTTAACCAGCTCATTGGTCTTTCTCAATGAACAGATACCACCAAAGTCAACAGCAACTGTTGTTTGGCTTAAAATCAAGTAATACCTTTATATATTTTTCATTACAACATGCAAGATTAGGCATGGTGGACTGATCATATCTGCTTGTCCTCATTTCTTGTGATCCAGAGTTTTTCCCAGCTCCTTGGTGCTGGGTCCCAACTCTGCTAAGACGGTATGAATGGATATGGATAACAAAGCAAACAAAACATCATTATGATCGTAAAAAAGAAATAAAAAAAATATGTCCTGTTTTATTTGTACTGTTTCATGAGAAAAAGAATTCAGTCATGATCTCATAGCTGTACTCGATTCTTATTTTTTACTTTGCATTTCCTCCAAAGGTCGTCCCCTGTCTTTGATAGAAGGTCCCCGTACCATCATCAGCGTGCTGGGTCAGATCCTGCCACGGCCAACATGGTGGATATTGCTGCTTCCTGTGAAAAATTCTGGCCTAATAGAAGAGGCAAGTAGTCTTTGATAGGGTTTTTTTTTGTTCGTTTTTGTTTTTTTTAAATTCAATCCTATCATGTCATGTTTTATCAAATCAGTTTTGAAGTACTTATCTTAATTCCAATTTACCTGCCTTTGTTTTTTTTAGTTCTTATCACTCTACATTTGTATTCTCTGTAACAGGTCAGAACCTTCTTCTTCATCTTCTTCTCACTCTCCTTTTTCTTATCTTCTTTTTTTCAACTTTCTTTCTCCTTCTTCTTAGTCATTGTCTTCTTCATCCCTATGGGTGTCTCTGCAATTAAGTCTGTAGTCCTCCTTATTAGTTATCTTGTGATCAGCCATGTTTAAATCATTGGCTTTTGAATCATGGGCAGTCCATTAAGGCATAGGCCACATTCTCACAGCATGTTCAAACGTGGAAATTAAATTTTAATTGGTGAGGGACTGATGTAGAAGCTAATGATTATTACAAATTCTCTGTCTATTTACAGGTAAAACAAGTGCCAAATCAGTATTAGGAAAAATCAATGGCAGAGAGACACAATCCTCCTGTGCTTTCATCACTCAGCAAAGTGTCTCAGCCTTGAACAGACATATCATGGAGGAAAATGAAAATGTGAGGCTTTTTAATTTCTACTCATTAGAGAGCATATCATTTGATCAACTTAATAATGTTTTAACCTGCCTTTATCTTTACTTTTGAAAAGAAAAAATCGTATTACTGTAGTCGTCAAGAAAATTGATCAGAAAATAATGATATGAATGTCAATTTTTACAATGAATTTTAAGTGTAGGGCAGACACTCATCTGCCTTTGTTTTTATGAAAAGACAGAGAAGTCGTATGGGGGAGGTATAAATTGCACAGCAGCCCAAATAGACAGGGATTGAGCTTGTCTCTTGCACTTTCTCATCCACTTTTGGGCAAGAAAAAAGCCCCACATTGGACAGCACAGGGATTTGCTATTGGTATCTAACTTATGCCTGAGGGAAAATCTAACTCTTTCTTAAGATGCAATGGCCCTAACAAAATTGTATTGCAGGCAGAACAGCCTTTTGTTAATTGTTTGTAATAAAACGAGTTGTAAGCCACAAATTTTTTTATATACAGTAGAGCACTGTTGTAAAAACAGCTTGCGACATTTCTAATGAATTGTTTGTATCAGTAGATTTTTATATAAGTCATGACATATGTATTGACTCTCTATAAAGGTGCTTCAAAATTTGTTCTTTGTAACCATCGGTTAAGCATGATCCACTGGCTCTATTGTAGTCACTGCTTTGATTTTACCACTACGATTGAAAACTCGATTCTGAAATTTATGTATTTAGTTTGAGTCAAGAAACTTTCAACAGATATTGAATTATGATAAGCAAGCTAATTCATCAAATATATTTTAATGTTGTTCAATAGGTAATTAAAGACTCATTCTTTGCTTGTACCTTCCCAGGTAAGTCCTCGTCAGGAGAATAAATTGACCCAGAGTCTGACCTCCTCACCCAACGAGCTGTCACGCTGCAGATCCTTTTTCAAGGAGGACTTCATCCTGGAGGAGAGTCGGCCCAAGGAGGCAGTGACATCAGGAAGTGATCCTGCTTCCAGTCCCAGCAGTCTTTCATCCTCCTCGTCCCCACGGGATTCGTCCTCCCAGGGTGCCATCTCTCCCTCAAAATGTCTGAACCAGGACTCAGTGCTTTCAACACTTGTAGAACATGAGGCAAAATTAGTTAATAAGCCAGAACAAAGCAATGCAAAAACTGTGAACTATGAATTTGAAGTGAAACCCATTATAAGAGATCCCCAGCGGAGAATAAGAAGAAACTCAGAAAATTCTTCTTCTTATGATGTGTGCTCATCTACTTCGGATTTTCCAAAGACTGATTATTCTGTCAGTAAAGAAAGGGGAACAACAAAAAGCAGCAGATCTCAGAAAACTGTGCCAATTATTCTATCCACATCCTCAGACCTAAGTCCACGTGTTTTGTCAAGTATCCACAAAAGCCAAAGTCTAGAGTCACTTTCACTGCGGAACTCTTTGTATGTGTCACAATCTTTGTCTAACCCAAAAGAGTCTTCAAATTCCACTCAGAAGAACCAGACAGTAACAAAAGCTGCCAGCAGCCTTTCAAAAGACGTAGACAAAACCAGTGCAAGCAAAGGCAGTACTGACTCCAACTCAAATCAAAGTGGGAATTTCAATAATTCAAAGCCAAACACTGCAAACAAAGATACAGCCAATGGGCGTCCGATTGCCCCTTTCAGTGGGAAAGCAAGAGTCATTGACAAAAACCAGCTCGATAATTGGGACAGCCTAAATTCTAGCAGGGAGGAAAATAAACAGAAACCTGTTGGAAAAGGTGCCATGGATGAGTCTTCTCTGTTTACTCCTGTGAAATCCGCGCAGGGCCTGTTACGGTCCAAGGGAAATGAGAGTACTATGATGGGAGATAGGCAAAGTTCTGAAGTATCAAAAAGTTACAATGAGGAATCTCGAAATGCCAAACCAGAAAAAATAACCAGGTCTCACACATCCATCAACGAAAGTAGCATCGCAAAAGCAGGGCAAACTGGTTCAAACTCCCAAGATGTAAAAGTCTGTAAAGGAGGAAAGTCTAAACCAGCTGTTACTTTCAAAAGTCCCAATCCCAGTTCCAAGTCTAATGACTCCAATCTTAAGAAGTCAGTGAAAAAATCCCCTCTCAGTAAAAGTGTTTCATATCCTATCTCCCAATCCAAGGTTGCTCCCTCCACCAAAGAGCTGGGCAACATCCTGGCTGCGAAATTGTCCGCTTCATCAAAAACAAAGACCGTTTCCAAATCGGTATGCAGTTCTCGCTCCAATATTTTTGAATCACAGGATCTAATCAGAGAAGACAATGACTCAGACTCTGGCTCATCTTCCTCTGATTTAGAATTCTCTGCTCCAATCAACAACATGTTTGTTGTGACAGAAGAATCAATTTGGCAAGGGAGTGCGTCTAAAACCAGAATGCAGGAAAGATTAACATCCGCCAAACGCCAGAAAAACGAGAGCCCAGATTCCAAAGACAAAGAAGAACAAGTGGAAGAAGCTTCAACCAAAGAAAAACCCATCTGTAAAGTGGCAGCAAAGATAGAAAGGTCTTTAAAGAAAAATGAGACTCAAATTGCCTTGCAAAAGAAAGCAATGACCTCTTCTCTTTCTCTGTCGAAGGACAAAAACTCTCAGTTGGCCAAGAACATCACATCCTCATCTCAAGCTGGTACAGCTAAAACAAGCAATACAACTAAAATAATAAATCAGTCAATAAAACCAAAGGAAGGCAATGAGATATCATCAGAGTCCAATACATTCCCAACAAGAAACGGAGAAAAGCCTGTAGCTAGTGTTAAATCTTCCTCCTCTACAACAGTGACATCAACAGCAAAATCAAGTGCAGCTATCTTGAAAAAGGACATAAAACCTGTTTCTTCCATTGTATCATGCAGCAATACAAAATCCACATCTTCTTCATCTGTAGTATTATCTTCATCAACAGCATCATCTCCAATGTCTTCATCTCTACCACCTCAGTCATCATCATCATCTTCATCATCATCATCATCATCGTCAACAGCAAACTCAAGTGCTGTGAAGGCGGCTGTGATGGTCTCCAAACCCAAGCAACCAGTCTCCACAGCAGTTGTCAATTCCAATAAAAAGCCGGTCTGTTCTGTCAGCAAGCCAGAAAAAGCCACTACAGAATCAAAACAAGCAAAGGCAGTAGATCCGAATGTCATTCTAACACCAAGAAGCACAGAGCCCTTAGTGAAAATCAAACTACAGTCTGGCATAACGAATTCAACAAATGATTCAACTGTTTCAATACAAAGGCCAAATATCAACATCACATCCACCCCTCTCATTGTAAATCCATTTGAAGAGTTTGCACAGAACAACACTCACCACACCCTGCAGCACACCACTGAAGATGCAGTGGTGAAACTGAAGAAACAACCAAAGCAGAGCTCTACCTCCTCTTCATCCAAAACATCAAAGAAAAGCTCATCAACTGCTAAAAGACCACTTTCTGGAAGTTCACGGCATAGTTCATCAACTGTTAACAAACGGAATAGTAAAAGTAAACAAATAAAAGGAGAAAACCAGAAAGACGCTCGTCCAAGAAGCAGCAAGAAGGGCGGGCGGGTTTCCAAGAAAAAAGAAGCTCAGGATTTGGCTGTAATGAGTGCTGCTGAAGATCCAGTGCAGAAGAATTCTGATAAAGCCATCATCTCTGGCATTGGGTGGCAGCTTTCCACAAGCTGTATTGACTCCTTCAGTGTACAGCCTGCCAAAGAGATCCTCAGCGCTGAGGCCTCTAAGTGTCACACTGATGGATATTATAGCCAACCACCCGAATATATTAAGCCGTCAACTGACAACATTGCGGATGCTGTTGAAAATGAGAGCATGAGAACAAGAACTTTGTCTGAAAAAGACAAACAAGCCCTTGAAGTTTTTAAGGAGAAAATAACTCTAAACTCACCAAGATTTTTAGAAATGAAGAGGAGACAATCACAAACAAGGATACAGCTTCCTGAAATGCCGAATGATGGTTTTCCTCCAATGAATTTGGACATGACTCAAGCTGATCCAAAGGATGGGCAAAAACAAAGTGGGATGAACTTCCATCAGTTTGAGGATGGTGCAGTCTTGGAACCCTGGTCTGATGACATGTCTGGACAAATGCGGAGCAGTGAAGCTCTTCAGAAAGAAATATTTCTCAACAAGTTGACGCCAATTCTGGAAACGTCATTTGTGTCCAGGACGGTCACTGCAATATCTAAGTTTGACCAGACAGTTAAAGATGACCGGCTTAATGAGCTTCTTGAAGAAACACCGAGGGAGGGGGAGAGATCAGAAGACATAATTCACAATTCCTCAAAAGCATCACGGGCTTTGAAAAATAATAATATGTATGAGTACACGTATACCTCCAGTGGTAAGACTATAAAGAGGACTCAGAGTTTGAAAGAAATTCCAAAAGAGAAAAAAGGCCGCGAAAGAAGATTTTCGGAAACAAAACCCAATGAGCAAAATAATAGAAATGAAGATGAGGACAATATTGATGAGGCCATTGAGGAAATCCTATGTTCCACTGTCTCGTCAACCACATCAACACTCAAAGGTCACAGCTTCAGATCCGACAAGAACAATACTCTTACCGAGCAGGACCAGAGTTTGTTGAAAAAGTTAATGACAGCAAAAGACTCCCCTTTCCACGCACGCTCTGCGGACTCCACGAGACAAGTCACAAGCTCACCTCTTCCACCATCCCCACAAGATGAAACAGAAGGGCAACATAATAAAACAAGATGTGATGGAGATAAGAAGAGAGCAAAAACAAATGAGGATAACATAAGCCCCAGCAGATCGGCTGGTAGATCATTATCCATGAGAAATGACTCAGTGATAAAATCAAATCAGGAGTCAAGATCAATCATGAGTTCTTCGGTGTCAGGAAAGCCACCGTTATCGAACAGGTCGTCTTTGAAACAACAGAGCAGTCCGCGGCCAAGTGCTGGGCTGGTAAGGACAACCTCCATGAAGGAAGTGGGCTCCAAAGGCCATACAGGTCCCAGCATTGGCATTGTAAGTTCTTCATATACTTTTAATTTTACTCATGATAGTCAACAGTGAGATTTGTGCCCATGAAAGTAGTCTCAAAGCTCTTTGAATTTAAAGATTGTTTCATTAAAATACAGGACATATCTCTTAGCATAGTGCAGTTACACCATGAGATCATTAAACGAGCATTAAAAATCCAGTTGACAAAATCAACTTTATGTGCATGAGCAAAACCTTGTACACATTTTGATCATTGACTTAACATGACTTCCATGATGGCCACTGCAGCTGCTGCCACCATCGCCACTATTTGCAATCATCATAATCATGATGATAAGGTTCCATTCTGCAACACCAAAACAGACTAGCATAACTTGCAGTTTTTTAGGTTTTGGAGAACCTAAGTAGCTAATTTTTGCTCTCAAAACAACTGTAAAAATAAATTTAAGAGTAGAGAGAGACACTATTTTGATGGGCGCTGTATCACTTTGCCTTCAATTTTTCTCTCTCTTATCTCTCTCTGCTATACTCATAGTTACTTTATATGCATCTTGTTTCAAGATTATCACAATGTAGTTCAAAGATTGAATCTTTCTCTCATGATAGATATAGCCGAAATTGAAGTTAGAGCACATATCTCCTCCAAATCATCCCGATGAGGAGGTTTTCTTTAGAAAATAAATGGCAAGTTATGCTGGGTTGCTTTTGGAGTGCAGCACTTTTTTCTTGACACACAGGGCTAAGATTTAGCACATTTGAGAAGAACTTTGTGCAAATATCACCGATGAATACAGGGCAAAAAGAGGGATAAAAGAAAACATCTTATGTGTGATTAAGTAGAATTTGTACAGGAAGCAATGGCACAATTTAAATGAATTCTATGCTCACTTATTACAGCAGAATGTGCTCTTTCACAGACAGCTTCAATGTTACATTAACAATTGTCGTCACACCACACAAACAAGTGAACCAATGAAGAGTTAAAAATGATGTAAATGACTTCTTTCAAGAGCTTCAAACATGAGATTGTGAATTAAAAATTAGAAACTCATCGTCCAACTTATTCTTTATTTTTATTGTTCCTTTTTTTTTTCTTTTCTGTTGACGTTATCAGAAGGAGCTGGAAATGTCAGAGGAAGAGAGTAAACATCTGGCTCGGGTGATGAGCAGCTTGCGTCATATGGAGCTCCATGCGGGGTCCCAGAATGCTTCCTGTCACAGAGACGGCTTCGGAGGGTCTGCCAAAGTCACCAAGTCAAGCAGCAGGGGTGACGGTAACAGTCTTCCATCTTCCTCCATCACTCGGCCATCTTCAACTGGTGCTGCTGCCTCAAAATTTAAAGGAAAGTTTCATGAATTGAAAGAGTTAGGCCCTGCTGGTGATGGAAAGAGCTCTTCTGGACATGGAAAGAAGCAGTTATCCCAGGTACTTATAATTTATTTTGTTGGCTTACACAGTGAAACGACGAAAGATATCTACAGATGAATAAGTGTGATCCAGGACTTCATATGAATAGGTTCATTGATGACTTAAATTTAGAATATATTTATATTTATAACAAATTGCTGCTTGGATTATCCAAGTCTTCCCTTGGGTCAAACCCAGAAGTAAAAGACGTATGTCGTTGGAGGAGGGAATCAAACCCATGACCTTCTAAACAGGGTGGCGGATGGCTCAGTTGGTAAGCCTGTTGTTCTAGCAGTGGCCAGGCAAATTGGTGCTGTGCCAGCTCCTCTTTTCTTCAGTTGTTTCATATCAATATTATTATCATTGTGCTGTTATCATTGTATTCCTCAGTCAAGTGCAGAGCATCACCAAACAAGTCATGTGGATCAGAAACTCATGGAAAACCTGAGCCAGGCTGCAGATGCAACAGAGATTGGGGTGAGACTGAAATCTGTCTGACATCTCTCATTCTCTCTTAAATCTGTCTGACATCCCTCACTGTGTCTTAGATCTGTCTAATATTCCTCAATCTAAGGTCTTGGTCTGTGCAGTGAGGTCCATGCTGGCAGTCTCTTCAGATGTGCTCGATTGTCTACACTGGGAATCCACAGCTACATCTGTCTGACATCCCTCAACCTGTCTTAGATCTGCCTGACATCTCTCAATCTGTCTTAGATCTATCTTATAAAATTATGTAATTAAGACAATTCTAGCTGCAGCCTTGCCTTGGCTATGAAAATATATCAAGTCCTTTTTATGGTTTTAAAAGTTTTTCTTGGGCTGATGATCAAGAAGAATGAGTTCTCTTGAGTATATAAATTAAGTGTCCCGAGTAAGGCCTCATGGATGGATTAATATTGAATGTGATATTGATATGCTATTCATCAATGGAAAGAGGAAATAAAGTACTTTCTAAACAAGTGATATAAGCAAGAAAAATGAAGAACTGTCTAAGCAATTGATGTTAGCAGGAAAAATAAAGAACTTTCTAAACAAGTGATGTTGGAAGCATGAATTTAATGCTTTAATTATTTAACTAAAACTTTAATTGGATACACTGGTGAATGGGCTAGAAAGAGTTAATACATTTTAGTGAAAGAAGGGTCATTAATTCTTTTTCCCTGTGTATAATGTGTGCATGTATGTCTAGTTGTGGATAATGCTATTAATGATAATGTATTATGTAATAATATTATGTCAAATTGTATTGTTTGTATTATGTAGTAATATTATGTGAGATTGTATTGTAAATTTGAATTGTAAATTTTTTTCATCTTAACAACCGTTGTGACAAAAGTATTTTTAGAAAGTACAATAAAAGTTATCTTACTTTTGCTCACCTAATATTATAGAACCTGTACATTCGTTTGACTGAGAGGAGGGACAGTCTGTGTGGCAGTGAGTTTTCTGTGGACAGCAGCAAATCTGTTGATGACACAATTCAGTGGAAAAAGGGGAATGTCCTGGGAAAGGGAGCCTTTGGCACGGTAAGTTGCCTTGGAGTTTTCATGCAAAGGTTTGGATCATCCCCACATCTTGTCCCACCCATGCTGGACTCATTCCATTCCTTAATTAATGTCCTGCTGGAATGGTGTTAATACCAGTGCTTTGCTTCTCAGTATCCATCCTTTGGCTGTGAGAAATAGTTTTAATATGGTCACCCCACCGATTTCTTTTGATGACTGTTTTCTTTTTTTAAATCAATTTTTATTTGCAAGGGACAGTCTAAGCTTTCAGTTGATGGGGTTGTTTTGTTAGATTATTTCCGGTAGTTAATAAGATATTGATGTTTTTGTTTTTGTGCTCATTTTCAACCTGCTCAACACAATCTTACAATTAACTGGAAATTTTTCACTGATTTTCCTTCCTTATGTTGCACAGTCTAACAAAAACAAAGTTAATGCTTATCAATCGTTAGACTGGGACTGATTTGTGTTTGGTTTAATAATCTTTTATTATGTATATCTTTAAATTCTTATTAATTTTTTTTTTTTTTTTTTTAATATCAAGCAATGCTCTTTACTCCTCCGCATTACCCCAGTACAATGCCTAAATATTGCTGTCTGCAAGATGTTTTCTTCACATGGAATAAAAGTCCCTTTTCTATCATTATGAAGAAGCCTAAAATATTATGATGCTCAGCGTGGTTTCTAATGTCCGAAGAAGGAAATCAATAATAAATTGTAGGAATGAGTACAGTGACAAGAGAAGGACAAGACTACGGAACAGACAAAGGTGAATAATTCAAGAAAATAAAATGGAAAACCATAAAAAAAAAAAAAACCAAAAAAAAAAAAAAAATGGCTTCAGCCACCTGAGATCCTTTTCTTCAGACAACTGTCATCCTATTTCTTATTTTTTGACTTATTCATTTGGAATGTTCAAAATTCACGATGTCTACTGCCCTCTGTTACCTACCAGGTGTGGTGTGGGTTGACCAGTGAAGGAGAGCTGATTGCGGTCAAGCAAATTGAGCTGACCACCATGGACCAGGCAAAGGCCCAACGCGAGTACGAGAAGATCCAGGAGGAAGTCGAGCTCCTGAAAACTCTCAACCACATCAACATTGTTGGGTAATAAATTTAAGTCTTCATTTTCTTTTAAAGCATGTTTTGATACTTTCAAGTGACAAGATGGACTCTTAAATCAAAATATTAAGCAATTCTTCCTACCGCCCATTCAAATTTGATTTGATCACACAATGACAGTCATACCGAGTCAGTCCATATGAATAAAGAGGAAAAAGAAAACCGATCCCAGGGGGAAAGGGGGCAGTAATCATAATAATAATAATGGATATTTCTATTTTGCAAAGTCTATTCCCTCTTTAGCAGAGGGATCTGGGAACAAAAGAAGGTTGTTATTACAGTTACAATAATACACAAACCATAAACACACTCATATAGTCAATATGCGCAAACAAACACACAAAACACTCATAGTACCCATGCTTCCACAAACATACACAAACTTACACACTTTCACATAAGCACTGGGAGACACACTTCTATCAGCTGATCAAATCAAGACACCTAAATTAACAAGTAATGAATAGATATAAATCTATAGAGTGCCAAAATCCACCTAGGTGCTCAATTGTGCTTCATACCAACACACACACACACACACAAACTCACACATACACACACACACACACACTCACACACACACAAACACACACACACACACAAACTAACACACACACACACACATATACACACACACACATACACACACATACACACACATACGCGCACACACACACACACACACACATACACACACACACACATACGCGCACACACACACACACACACACACACACACACACACACACACACATACACACAAACACACACACACACAACACACACACATACATAAACACACACATATATCTAGTATGAGAGACTTGGCAGATAAGGATACTCACAGATGAAGAGAGTGGCAGAGCATCATCTTAGATAGACGTGAAGAATAAAGTAGGAGCTGGCATTGGATAATAGATGACAATAAGAAAAAATGGTATAGGCACAATGCCAAAGTGAGTCAAAGTCATAGAAAGAAAAGAAAAAAAACCCCAGGTAGGTTGAAAAGTGTCCAAGAAGGGAATTGAACCCGGGATCTGCCATGTCACCAATCCCATGGCCACTGCTTTGACAGCTTGCCTCCCAACTGAGCCATTCATCACGATGTTTTATTCCTTTCTCTCTATGGCTTTGACTCACCTCGGCACTGTGCGTAGACCATTTCCTCTTATTGTCATGGAGAGATATGGAGAGAAAAAAATGAAGAGATCACTGAAAATTAGATCAGATGGAAAAAAATAGTAGAGGCCTGTTTGCCTCAAGTTTGTGTGTTGTTTTTGAATTGAATAATAGAGGCCATGGTAGATTGTCAGATTTATGTGCCAGAATTGTAGCAGGTGATGTCAGTGTTTTAAAATGTATGTTGTTTTTGTTAACTTATTTGTAAAGATATAGAGGTTTCAATGTTTTTACCAGCTTTTGTTTTAATTACAATAGAGCACTGATGTGAAGAACAGCTTGGGGTATTCCAAATGAGCTCATTGTATCAGAAGTTCATTATATCGGTCAGGATTTATATAATATTTACTCTCTAGGTTGTGCTTACAAATCTGTTTTTTATAACCAGCAGTTCTTTATAAGAGTGTGCTTTATAAGTGTGCTCAACTGTATTTGTTTTGTTTTGTGCCCCTG
Organism: Melibe viridis; assembly: GCA_039654465.1. NCBI lineage: Eukaryota > Metazoa > Mollusca > Gastropoda > Nudibranchia > Dendronotidae > Melibe > Melibe viridis. Next base: position 489 of record JBCIKM010124717.1, on the reverse strand, counting down.
CAGGTACCTGGGCACAAGCTTGGAGGACAATGTGGTAAGCATCTTTATGCACTTCATCCCTGGGGGCTCCTTGGCCAGCATTCTGGCCCGATTTGGGGCTCTGGAGGAGTCTGTGTTCCAACGCTACACCAAACAGATTCTAGAAGGTGTGGAGTATCTGCATGACAATGATGTCATCCACAGGTAATTTTCTATTTGATGATAAAGGTGCTTGATCTAAATAAATGTTTCTTTTGATTGGAGGTTGTTAAAAAGCACAGTAAATCCGCAGCTGTGATATATTTTTTTAAAGCATACCTTGTCTTTTCACGGGCTTGAAAGAGCGCGCATTAAGTTGAAGCTACCTGTGTAAAGGCCACCGCCACTCCCCACCCACCGCTCAGCACGTGCCTGGGTCAGCAGGAGCTGCGCAATCCGAGTCATTAAACACCCGATACGAAAACCACTATGTTCTCTTTTTATTAAAAGCTTATTGTGAAATTATGACTA
>JBCIKM010124606.1:0-14012 GCA_039654465.1 Melibe viridis | reverse complement strand
CTCTCTCTCTCTCTCTCTCTCTCTCTCTCTCTCTCTCTCTCTCTCTCTCTCTCTCTCTCTCTCTCTCTTCTTTTCTGAAATGTGTTAGTTTTTATCCTTATTATTTACTTTGTCTTGTTTGTTTCTGTTGACTTTTCCAAAGTAGGTGAGATATAATAATAATAATCATAATAATAATCATAATAATAATAATAATGATATACAGCATTTATATGGTGCCTTTTCATTTCTATAAATAAATAGTTTTATGGGCTTCACAGAATTTCTAAGAAAATCAACATTCATTCTTCAACTTGCATACTTAATGACGAATTTTATAGAGAAACAATAGTAATAGTAGGTATAAATTGATTAAAATCTACTTAAAATACAAAAATAATATACTGCACATAAAACTTAACACATCGTGACATAAGACTCTTCTGATTAATACAGTTAAATGTAAGTTTCAGATAAAATGTAAGTTTTCAGGTTTGATTTAAATGAATTAAATATCATGAAGTTTGAATTATAACACACTTGTTATATATGGATGCCACCATGAAAATATTATGAGGATTTAGGGAAGACAGTGAGGAAATTGCATGATGGAAAGAGGAATAGAGTGGACCATAATGTACTTTCATGACTGTGTAGATGAAAATAATTTTTTTTAGGACCATGTACTGAAATGATAAGAGATGCTAGAAATTGAAAACATTTCACAGAGGGAAAGCTCATCTTATGTCCCACAGAACATTGGTAGATTTTATCCTGTAGAAGAGAAAGGAGGTATCTCAGAGTACAGAAGTGCTTTCTGAACAGCTTTGGTTTGTTCTTGTTTTTTATGCCCAATGAGAAATGCAGCCAGAGAGTTTGTTTTTTGTTTTGTGAATTGCTGGTGTCATGTCGTCATGACACATTATGAGGATCATACGAGGAAATAAAGTTGATAGATCTAGATTTGATTTAGTTTTAGGGTCAAATAGACTTGGACCCAGCTAGAGACATTTTATGGAGATGTAGAGCAATTTTCAGGAAGTAACTAGATTTGTCCAAGGTGTTGATTTCCAATTCTTCCCACAGAGCTTTGTGTATGGCTGTAATGTAATTAACTTACCATGAGATTATGAGTTCAATGAGTCAAAATGTATGACAGCTCTCAAAGGTTAACACTGAAAGATGGTCCTGAACTTGCCTGGATTAACATGTTGTCCGTTGTTGTGACACTTACACTTAGTCTGTTGTCAAGATATTGGCAAGACACTGTGCGTGCCTGAGTGAAATACTGTCTTAGAGGTAATTTAACATGTATCCGTGACCTCATAATAAAAAGTAAATCCAAAACCAATTTTGATGATTATCAGGAGACTCAAAATATCTCAAAATATGATGTTTGTAAAATTAAATAATGGTGTTGTGGTTTCTCAGTAAACTTCTTACATTCAAAGTTATTCTTGTGACATACCATTTTAATTCATTGGATCATTGTCAAAAAGAACATATGCGAATAAACCTCCAGAAATATCCTGTGAGGCAGTTAAAATGATAATAAATGGAGCATTACTTCATTTTAAAATAATTTCTCCTCAATATTTTCACAGAACTATTCATGAGAAAAGTTATTTTCTTCACAAAGGCTCAAAACCTTTCAGTGTTTCAGAAAATTTGACCCAAAGGTTTTCAGGTTTCTGGTAATATCCTGGATGTAAACTGGTTTTTGCCTCATTTTCAAGGTTCGATTGACCTTCCCGCATTCCCTTATTACCACCCACCCCCACCCCAGCCCACCCCTTTTTCCCTGAAACCTATTGATACAACAATTTCGGTTTTGTTGGTTCAAGTGTTTATCTTTTTGCATTTTGTCTTATATTTGAATATGTGAATTACAAATGGGTTCTTTTAAGAATCAAAACTTTTATCATAGCCTCTACAGATTTTGGTAGGGTTCTTTTCAATATTTGTTGTTTATCCTTTCCCTCAAAAATGACATTTTCATTTACTTTTTTGTTTTTCTGTTTTGTTGATTTCTGCTGGATGCTGCTGAATTATTCAGTTGGTTTTTCCTTCTCTGGACCTTTTTTTTTTTTTTTTTTTTTCTTAAATGGTATTTTTTTAATATGTATTTCTCTCAAATATTTCCAAGTTGTGCAGAAATAAAAGGCCATCACGACTTGTTTCTTGTTTTGGAATATTCAGGAAAGAGATTTTGAAATACACATGGATATCATCTGTGTGAAAAAAAAAACAACTGCAGGATTTGTTTTGTTATGTTTTGTATTTTAAACACAAAAAGAAACCAATTCTTCTCTCTCTCTTTCTCTCTGTCCTTTTTTTTTTTTTTTTTTTAATTTTTCTTGACTGTTTCCAGGAAATGAAGACTTATTATTTTTTTAATGCATTCTTTACCTATAAGATTTTTTTTTGTTTAAATCCCACACCGAGGTTCAGAACTTTCAAAGATTTGAATTGAGTGAATAGATGTCAAACTTTATGGGAGCTTTTTTGACATAATAATATCCTTGTAGTTGTTGACTAAAGCATTTTTGAATGAGGTTTCAAGCTGACAGCATCAGTGTACGGTCTACAATGGCATGTGAAAGTAGCAATGTTAAACTGAATTAACCAAACTCAAACAAAAACTGGCTTTTGTCATTGTGAAATCTAAATGAAAATGGTGTGTATTTATTATATCAGAAAAACTTTGAGTCCTCTTGTGGTGAGCTGTGAAAGGTCTGGTGGTGTTTACCAAAATCTTTTGTGTTACATTTGCAAACTAGGGACAGATAGCACTAAATCATGCTGTGATATTTTGTACCTTCACCAATTTTACTCTGATGATGATTGTTTTCCTTTTTCATTAGTCTGGGACATATAGTTATATAATTTACTGTTGCGTCTAGTTATAACAATATTTAATTCAATGACCCACTGGATATTTTGCTTCTTATTGAGAATATTTCAGTAACCTTTTACATTATATTGCTATCACTTTTTTTTTTCTGAGAATACCATTACAATGTGTTCCATCCACAACATTTTTTAACATCTTTGGAACACACCAACACACACACACACACACACACACACACACACACACACACACAAACACGCACACAAACACACACACACACACATACACACACACACACACACACACACTCTGTCACTGCAGTGCTTGACTGAAGGATCCACAGACTGACCTTGGATGTGTTTTTTTTTTTTTTCTCATATTTTAACAGACTGAGGAACCGTTTCTGCATACGTCCTCCAGAATCGTCAGGTCCTGCTCCTCCGTATGGGTTGTGGTATTCATGGTAAAGCATCCACTTTATTTTACTCTCAATTTCCCCTTGGTGTTTACTAAGTCTTACAAATTAATTGCTTACAAATCCAGTTATGGTATTAGGCTTAATTAGTCTGATACCATCTCTTCTCCTTCTTCGTGGTCATCTGTTTCTGTCGTGTGGTTGGTGCTCATGGCATCTCCATAGCAGTTGAGTCTGCCTTGGCTTTTGCAATGTCTGTCTAATCTTCCCCCAGATGTGTAGACGTCTTTTGATGACCGCTACCCTTTCTGACAGACTCTTGAAGAATGTGCAGAAGGATATAATAATCATGTTGTTATTTTGTTGAACATTTGATGTTTTGTTAAACATGAAATATGGAAGATGTATTATTCAGCTGTACTGAGCATTTTCAGGATATTAGTCTTTATATATTCTTTATTGTTTTGTTATCCTTTTCCCTTCATACCGCCTTAGTAATGTCAGAAAACTCTGGATCACAAGAAATGAAGACAGGCAGATGATCAGTCCACCATGCCTAATCTTATGTGGCATAATGAGCAACACATATGGGGTATTACTCAATCAAACTCAACTCAAACAATTGTTGGAGCCAATTTACCACAGAGCATATCTTTTATTACTATACAAAATGATATGATGTGATATGATTTTTTTTTTCATTTTATATGGTAGTAGTTACAGAAGAGTTTTAAGCACCTTTATACTATTATGGCAAATTCTTTTTTCGTGGGTTTTTTTGTTTTGTTTTGTCTTGTTTTTTTGTTAATAGGTTTTGTCTCTTCCATGTTTATTATCTTTCCTTGCCAAGCTGTGTATTGTGATTGCCGCCGTGTTTGGGGTCATCGTGTACCGTATGACCGTGTCCGCTGCCCTGTACGCTGTCAGCGACACCACCATCAAGACCAGAGCCACCACCATCACCTCCGTCACCGCAGCCTGCATCAACTTGGTGGCCATCATCATTCTGGGCAAGATCTACCAAATCATTGCCAAGTTCCTTACTGATTTTGGTATGGAAAATAAGTTTATGAAGCATAAAGTCAATGTTTTATCGACTTGATAAAAGAATGAAATTCTTACTTAATGCTATTAATATTAGCAAAATATATAATCTCATGTACTTTACATTTTCTTAGAGCTGAATCTTGACTTGAACTCTAAATTTACATCCTTTTACATTAGTTTCCACTGCTGACTGTAACATTCTATATTGTTGGCTATCTACTTGTTTTTTTGGGGGGGGATTTTTTTTTTGTTTGCGTCATGCAGCAGGCTCACCTGTAGCAATACTGAATTTCTTTACTAAAAATTCATGGAAAGAGATAATGAAAAGCAATAATTAAGAAGCCAGATATAACTGCGCAAAATTGTTTTAGATGTGACTTTGGGCACTACGGTGAGCCATCGATGATTACCTTCAGATGTCAGAGGAAAAGAAAAGGTTTGAAATTATGTATCTATCTGTTGATCGTATGTCTAGCTTCTTGTGTATATCTGTCATTCCAGAGACTCATCGCACACTGACTGAGTGGGAGGACAGCTTCACCCTCAAAATGTTTTTGTTCCAGTTTGTGAATCACAACGCATCTCTGGTCTACATCGCCTTGATCAAAGGAAAGTGAGTAGCACACAGCTTTGTCTTATCCTTTGATCTCTCTCGCCTTGTGGGCTTTTGTGGCCCTGTGAACTCTTAATTTCCACATGAATTCAAAAGTGACATTGAAGCCATCACTAAGAGTGAATGCCTTTCTGAACACATTCTCAGCAGCAATGACATCTCTTAATACATTTGCTCACATAGTCTACAGATAAAGGCCTGGGGAGAGGGTGGGAGGGGTTCAGATATGGCTAATGTGAAGCCCATTCTTGGACACATCTTGAGTGATGAAGCAATCTGGGAACTGATACTGAGGCCAAATAAGAGTCATTTCACTTGTGAGCGGTTGAATCATCTTCTGGAACCATTTTTCAGCTCTAACAACATTTTATTGACAAAGAGTTGTCAAGAACCTTTTAAAGACCTTGAGATAAGGCGCTGTTTTCACTGACATGGCAAGCTCGTTGTCATCCCCAAACCAGGAAGGTCCGATGATTCCATGCATGGACAGTGCCACCCACCCAGACTGTGCACTTTGCTGAACGTATTGGTCTTTGCATATAGTCAAAGGGTACTTCGTATGGCTCGTCCTTTTTTTGATCACGCGGCATGCGGCTCGGTCATCACTCCTCTCGGAGGTCTGAAGTGGCCATTTCCGATTAGGGTCGGATTTCTTCTTCTTGTCCGTGTTACCACCTAGGAGTACTAAGCGACGGTGCGCCGTAGGACGTTAAAAATAGATTCAGGGAAGGAGGATTAGAAGGGAAATGTGTGCCTCCGTGTTTGTTCGTCCTATTCCCCTTGTGGCTAAGAGGCTGGCACTCCCACAGATGCGACAGGGGAGCTCTCAGTTGCGGGAAAGGACAAGGGGGGGGAATTGAGGGCCGCTTCCCCCCCCCCCTCCCCCCCCTGGTTCGGCCTCTAGCTACAACCGGCACAGCGCTCCCAAGGCAGACGGCGGTCCGGCCCGGAGGGCAAGGACGACGGGCACGGGGTTACAGTCGTTCGCTCTGTACTGTCATCAGGGGGAGGGGTCGCGAGCGGGTGTGACGGCCCGGCTTTTCGATCCGCGGGTGGACTTGATGGTCTGGCCCTTTGAAGGGGAGGGTGACAGGCTGACTACAGGTGTTCGTCTGAGTCCGTCGCCATGAGCAGGGCGCGCGAGCCGAGGGGTCTGTGACATCGACTTTGTCGCACGCGGAAGTGCCTGGGGGAGGGGTGACAACGCAGGTCGAGGGGTCTTGTTGACATCGACCAAGAGTGCGCCGGTCAGTGGGGGGCGACATGGGAATGGACCCGAAGGTTCATTCCATGGCCATTTTTAGGCTGTACTCCAAGTGATCGCCCACTGCGTCTTTCATGCATCCGCTCCGACTCGGGCCTAGGCTGCATGCGTAATGTTACTTTCCATCATTCCTCTAGGCTTGGTTATTGTTTGTTTTTCCCACCGGACATGTCCAGAACAACTTGCCAGCGAGAGCTGAGAGAAGCGGGAACTTCTCGGTAGGCGCCCGGTTCGGGCCTGGCACCCAGGTGAAAGTAGGGGTGTCAGCAGCGTTTGCGTTGGCCCGCCAGAGGCGATCTTCGGTGAGTCAGACCTCCCGCCTCGGTTCGGCTGACTTGCTCTACCCGGGCCTGGGTGCCGCCCGTCTCGCCAGTCAAAGGGTAGTGCATCTCTCCAGAAAAGATTGTTTTTGGAATTCACATGTCCTGAGAAAAGGAGACATGCCTCATCAGAAAAGTACACTTGATCCAAAAAATCTGGATCCTCATCAACTTTGCAATTTTAGAGCATTATTTAAAAAGCTATTAAAATGTACATTTTTTAACCCAGCCATTTGAAACTTCATAAAATTGTCATACATAGACTGAAATTGATGTCATAAAACTTTTTTTACGTACTTCATTCTTTTGTGTCACTCTGTGGCTTGATGTACATGCTGTGAGATAAAATAATACATATTGTTTTCCTCCATGTCTCCATCCCAGGTTTGTGGGAAGACCAGGTGACTACAACAGGGACATTGGTGGGGAGAGACAGGAAGAGGTGAGTAAAATCATAATGTGCCTGCTGGCTCCTCTTTAATTGCAAGAATTCTAGGGCTCTACTCTTAATGTATCTACTTAGTATTTTGGTGTCCCATTATTGTACATGAAGAACCTGATTTATATAGAAAACCTGAAGACAAGAAAAAATCAGTTTATCGTAAGCTTTGTTTGAAGGTAAAATGAAAATTACTGAATTGATAAGGAATGGTATAAATTATATAGACTTTGAATGTTATCTGTCTTTTAACTTTTTCATTTATTCACATTTTTCTGTGGCTGTGTCTTGTCTTCTTATTTTGACATCATATACATAAAACTACTATTTATCGATTTATTTTGGAGACACTTTGCTTTATCTCCTCCCATTTGTTTCATCCCCACGTTGCGTCCAGTGTGGCCCGGCAGGCTGCCTGATAGAACTGTGCATTCAGCTCGCCATCATCATGGTGGGCAAGCAAGCCTTCAACAACTTCAAGGAACTCATCCTGCCGTAAGTCCACACAAGAAGATATAAGATAAGATAAGATAAGATAAGATACTCGAAATTCATCCCCAAAAATGAAATTTGTTTTAAAACATGGATTCTTCAAGTGACTAGGTAAAGAGTTGTACATGGAAATCCCCCCCCCCCCCCCACACACACACACACAGAAAAGTAGTTTACTCAACATATACTCTAAAAAGAATTCTATCTTTAAAAATTAGAGTAAAGTTGAATTAATTCCACCACAGAGCACTGGTAACAACAACAGACATTCAAATTAAAAAGCTGTAACACTAATATTTACAGATTTTCATATGTGCGCCGCACCATTTAAGAATAGAACCCTGAAGCTTAATTCCATAAAGAGGAGAGAAATAGAAGAGCCCCATGCATCCATTAGTTTGTTTAGCATTGAATAGTACTGATACAGAATCCCATTCCTACTCAATACTAAGCATGGAAAGCAAATGCCTTCCTCTCTATTTGAGTCAAAGGTGCATCAGGTGCTATACATGTATTAGGTATCATCAGCCAGACTATTTGGCATTATGATGAAGTGGGGGAACTGAACCATCAGATTCTAATGGAACCTTACCTTAATGACCACTCAGAGTTGTCAGCCTTTGGATTGCTTCTCTAGTGCCTTTGTCAGCCTCCAGGTCTCTGGTCCATATAGAGGAACACATTCTGCTGTATCAGTGAACAGTCTCTCCAGTCCCTTATAATTCAAAATGAAGCATTTACTTTGTTTTTCTTCCGGTGACAGCAAAGTGATGAACTGGTTCAAGGCCCGTCAGATGAAGGACAAGGATGCCAAGGAGGAGAAAGTGACACGATGGGAGAAGGACTACATCATGCAGTCACTGCCTGAGTTGGGACTCTTTGACGAGTACTTGGAAATGGGTCAGTCACTTTACCCCTTCCTCTCTCTCAAACAGGCAGACAGACACACACACACACACTCACACTCAGGTACACAAACACAGATACACACACACACACACACACACACGTGCGTGCACACACACACATACACACACACACACATTAATTCAAACACACAAACTTTTACCCTATCCCAATTACTTTTTTTTAAATACAGCTGAAAAAAAGCATTAACATACTTTTTTTTTCCTATCTTGCTCTGTCATCATCACAACATTGTAAGCAAAATCAAATGGTTTATTTCAACACACACTCTTAAATCTGACTGGTTTTTATTGTGGTGTACCTACGCTTCTGATAGGTTTTTCTCCATGCTCTAAGATTTTGGTTAATTCTCTTATCTACCATACACGTTTTAGTAAGGTGTGTTCTTCAGATACCATGTAAGAGTTATTTGCAGAGAGATTGGTTTTTTTTCCTCAACCTCATCCCTTTAGAATGCAGAAAGACTCCTCATATCTCTATTTTTGTCACTTGTGTTTTTTTTAGTTTGTTTTGTTGTTCAAATATGATCTCAGGTTTTGTTGTAAGCTCCACAAATCCAAAATATGAGATATCGAATGCGTAATCCAATTCTAGCTTTCAGCATTTCTACTGGTATTGACACAATACAGAGTAATTTTCCTGCAGTCACTTTGATATGTTCTTGTCATCTTGATAGAAATCATGACTCTTTGTCATACCTCTGTAGAAAAATGCACTGTTTTAAAAATATCGACTAATGAAATGATATATCGAATGATATGTGGCAATAATAATCATAATCCATATCACTTATATCGTAAGACATTTTTTCGTGTGTTTGATTTTCTTCCAGTGATCCAGTATGGCTTTGTGACCATCTTTGTAGCTGCCTTCCCATTGGCCCCACTATTTGCCCTTCTGAACAACATAGTGGAGGTGCGACTGGACGCCTACAAGTTTGTCACCCAATGGCGACGTCCCCTGGCCATGAGAGCCCAGGATATCGGTGAGTCTGGCAGCGCAGTCAGTGAGGCCATAATGAACTAGGTTTGTTTCTATGTGGGTGGATCGTGTTTGAACTCTTAAATTATGTGCAATCTGTGGCTTTTCTAATCCATCTTTGGCTTTGTGTCCATTCGCTATCCGTGCTTCATGTCATGATTTAAGAGTGGCTGGCCAAATCACATCTGTTGGAAAAAAAGCTTGCATCATGAATGAGATGCATTCCAAAATGACTTATTCTCTCTAGAATTGGTCAAACAAATGGTAATTCAAATTTAACACATCTAAATGTAAGGTAATGCAGACTGGTAAGAGAAATCCTGCCCATGCATATTACATTGATTTTAATGGATCTAATGTGTTGTCAACAACAGTCTCAGAGAGGGATATTGAAATGATATTTGACCCCTGATCAACTTTTGATGTACACGTTCACAGCTGTTTTAATAAAGCTAATCGATTGATTAACATCATTCATAGAAGTTTTACTTACATGACTGATAAAATGTTTATTTCCTTGTACAAAACAATTATTGGACCAGCAATGGAATATGCCCAATACTCAAACGTCAATCTGTTAATCTTGAAAATGTACAAAGAAGAGCTACTAGATAACTTCCATCCATATCTTATTTATCTTATAAGGATCGTCTAGAATTTGTAAGATTGCCGTCTTTAAAGCACAGACGTAAGTGAGGAGACATTATCCAGCTTTACAAGATTGTACATGGTATTTATAATATCGACTGCAATAACTTTTTCAAATTTTCGCATGTCACTTTTACTCATGGCGCTAAATATATGATATATATAACAGGCTGTTCCACCTTAATCAGGCAACATTCTCGTTTAATGAGAATGTTTAGAACTTAGAATGGCATCTCTTCTGTAACCAAACATTTGAGTTCTCTTAGTGGCTTTAAGAATTCCGTTGATAAGGAGTTACAATGTCTGCTTCATGAGTATGATGAATAATCATTTAATGCTATATGTACATCATGTAATTTATTGAATATCATTAACTTCTGTGTGATGTGAACATACTAGAGACTGATTTAAGCAAATCACCCATTAGTATTATATAATAATTGTTAACATACTTTTTTGGTGTGATTCTGTTTCGTAGGATAATATCGTGTCATTTTTTTTTTTTTTTCAATTTTTTTTTTTCTGAGGTCTATGTGGCCGAGTGATATCAAGAGATTGAGAGATAAGTCAATAATAAATTGTGGGTATGAGTGAGGTGTGAAGTACAGGATGAGACAACAAAATAGGATGCCATTTACTCATATGTATGACACTGAGTATTCTGCCATGAGTTTTAAGACTGCGCAGTGGATAGATCATCCGCCTGTTTTCATTTCTTGTGATCCAGAGTTTTTCCTGACAATACTAAGGCAGTATGAAGGGATTAGGATAACAAAACAAAACAAACCAGACTTTTAAGACTACAGTAATTGCAGTGGTGGCCTGCACCTTTCTTCTGGCCAAGAAAAATGTTTAAGATGTTAAATGTAATTCAGTGTCATAAATGGAGAGTGCATGGCAGTTCTGTTGACATATTCTAGAAACAGGAAAAATGATTGTGAGAGATTATCTGCCAACCTGAAACCAGAAAAGACTTTATTGAATTAAAAGTAAGACAAATGTCAGTTCATACTATTAGTACATTCTCTGTTCAACGTGCCTGATTGCTTTGTGTGATTTTTATTTTATCTTGTCTCTTCCCAGGAATCTGGTTTGGCATCCTGCAAGGCATCTCCCAGATAGCCGTCATTAGCAATGTATGAAGCCTCTTGTAACCTAAAGCAAATTGATTAGCTGGTATTGTTGGGAGTTATGAGTTACTCCCCTATTTCTGTCTGTTATCTTTTTTACTAAAGTTGTTGTCTTACTTTTCCCTCTTTTCTGTTGCCTCCTGTCTTGTTTATTGTCTTATCTTTGGTTCAGTGGTCATTTCTCATTTTATGCTTTTCGTACACAACTGCAATATCACAGTCTAGATATACCAAGTACTTTTGTACACAAAGGGAGTTTAAAGATCCTGGGTCTTCCTGGATCATAGTCTTGTCATGGTTTATGGCCATTTTTTAGTTCGGAAAGATTGTAATAATTTTTTTATTTAAATTATTCCCTAACAGTTGATTGTTTGAACTATTTTCTTCCCCCCTCTACACCTCTGTGACCCTCAAATGTTGAGGTACCCAAAACCACCCCAACCTCCCCCCCCCCCCCCCCCAACAAAAACAAAAAAAGTCAGTCTTCTCCTCGTCCCAGAATCGCCTAGAACTACTCATTGTGGAACACGAGTTTCTACCTACTATTGTATTCTATGAGGCCTCGTCCTGGCACCAATCATCTACACTAGCCAGTGGACACAGGAAGGAACCCACCCACTTACCGAGAAGAAACGGCTGCCCCGCCGCTTCAGCCGGAGGGTCATCCTGGAGCAGAGCCCGGTGTCTCAGAATGGAAGGGCTGCTCACACAACCACCACATGAACCAATGCAGTCGTAGAAGTACTAGTAGCAGTAGTGGTTGTTGTCGTAGTAGTAGTAAATCCCACAACAGCGACAGTGTGTCGATGACAGTTCAAACCGTAATCCATCCTTTGGCACAACACACGCGCTTGATCAGTGTTAGCATCATGATTAATTACACTTTGAAAACCACAATTATAAATACATCAACAAATATATTCTTCAACAAGCCTTCAGACAAACACACCACAAGACAGTATTATAATAAGTGGAGATATTTGAGATCGAACAGGAATAATAACACCAGCCGGTTCTCGTCGGTGGGGACACGTACAACAAAAATAAATTAAATAACCACTCCTGTATTTGCGAGCTGTAACCACAGGCTTACAGAATTCAATCCAATTTACTATGAGCAGTAACCACAAGTCAGCAACATAATTTACTCCAATGAAGATTGCAAGTAGTAACCGCAGGCTTTGCAGAATTCAATCCAATTTACAGTGAGCAGTAACCACAAGTCAACAGCATAATTTACTCCAATGAGCAGCAACTACAAGTCAACGGTAAAATTTACTCCGATGAGAACTGCGAACAGTGACCACAAAAGCTTACAGAATTCACTCCAATAATCAATAGTGGGAGGTAAGTAACCACAAGCTGAGAGAATTCACTCCAATTAATGCCACAAGCTCGTCGGGGAGTCGGGGAGTGTCTTCCTTTGTGTTGGTGAAGACAGGCAAGCTGGACCAGACCCTGCCCGCTGTGCCGACACCAGGGGCCAATACAGCGATGAAGCACGCCACTTGGGAACTTGACAATCACCAAAGTCTAGCAGATACACGCACTTAAAGCCTCGTACGCGTACTCAGCCGGCAAAGGCTTAGGCCAGGCTTGGCTTGGCTTAGCGTGGCTTGTCTTGGTGCATCGTCACCTCGAGCGAAAGCCTCAGCCTCAATGAGCATTGTCGTGGAGAAGAGCACGGTAGGCGTAGTGGAAAGAACATCCTAGTGACAACCCATGGTGGGCCTGTTGCCGTGGTCTAGTTGTTCAAAGCAAACATACGTCATCTCTCAACTACTACACCAGACACAACCATTATAAATGAATTAAATTTTTATCCGCTTTATAATCGATTGAATTCCTGCTGAATCTCAAACTTAACGCTACCTCCCGCAGCCACGAACATTATAACACACAAACAAACAGCACATGAATACGATATTACCTTTCCCAATTTCCAGTCCAATGATAATCTTTAACACGTGAATAAGTAAGTGATTATAATCAATTAAACACCATTAAGATGCCTCACAAGTCAATATAATATATACATATATATATATATACGCTCTATCGACAAACAAAACTAAACAAAACAAAACAAAAAAACGCCAAACAAGTACCTTTGAGAAGTCACACCACAAGACTAGGTGTGCCGTATCACCTGTCACCACTCCCTGTCATAGATATTATAATATAATACAACTTTTTTTTTCTTTCTTCCCAATCACACGGAAAACGGAGTCGCCTATTCATTTCATTCCATTTCGGATCCTTGACTCGATCAAGGTGAAATCTGACTGTGGAAGGACCAAGACGAAACAGAACCACCATCTGGCCCACGGGAACACCGTGAGGCATCATCACCAGGAATGACCAACTGACCACTCGGCCTGGGTTCGCCAGCACGCCATCCACATCCACAGTACTAGTCTCATCCACAGCACGGACGCACGGATGAATGACACCTGGTTATTATACTCCTTTCGTCATCCTGTGCGCTATCCAACGGACTTTGTTTGATGTAACGTGAAACGTGAAAATAGAAGCAAAACACCAACGACAACCAACAACCCACCCACCGGGACAAAATGAGAACAGTAAGGCAATGAGTGCTGAACGAACACTGAAACTCCCAGACACGCGATCCCCACACCTACCCACACCTACCCACACACACACACACACACACACACAGAGCACGAACACGCCGCGGATTGACACAATTCGTTTCGTCACCCCTTGCCATTGCCACGGCGGAATCAGCCAGGCTTAAACATGAGGAGATAAAGTCGGTAAAACACAAACCCATTCGCAGCCGGTTGTGATTACAAAGGGAACGACAGAAGGAGAGAGAGAGAGAGAGAGAGAGAGAGAGAGAGAGAGAGAGAGAGAGAGAGAGAGAGAGAGAGAGAGAG